>CAOKZL010004224.1:0-40197 GCA_948472985.1 Iguana delicatissima
GGAAGCTAAGATGAAGTTCCACCTATCACTTGTTGCATAGAAGACAAGGCATCATCTCCAGTTGTGGCTATGCTCAACACATGTGGCTTGCAGTTTAAATGGAATAAAATGTTTGAACTGGAGTTTATAAATCACTGGCGAAATATTTGCTGATTGTTGAAAATGCAGGATTAGTGGGCTTTTACAGTAGAAGCATTAGCTTCTATGTTGGAAAATAGCATTTAAGGCCATATTCTTATACCCCGTTACCTTGGATTAAATCTCATTGAGCAGAATGAGGATTAGTTCTGGATATCATCTACACTCTTCTACATATCATTTGCTGGAAATGGATTTTACTAAGGCCCTAGGTGTAGGTTTCCCGTGGGCAACTGATAGGCCATTTGTGAACAGACTGTTTTATTCCATAGGGTTTTGGATGGATTTAGCAGGGCTGTTGAGAGTTAGTGTGGTGTAGTAGTCTGAGCACTAAACTGTGAGCCTGGCGATCAGGTTTGATTCTCTGCTTGGCCATGGAGACCCATTAGGTGAATTTAGGCACAATAAACACACTCAGTCCCAGAAAACCCTAATATAGGTTCACCCTAAGGCCACCATAAGTCAGAAATGACTTGAAGGCACACAACAACAACAGCAGGACTGTACCTGTGTTCTTAGGATTGCTCCTAAACCTCATCAGTGCAACAGAACAGTTAATCATAGAAAAAAAATAGAATTGCTGGACATGCATATTGAAACAGGTTTGGATGTAGCCATTAAAATCAGACTGAGTCTTTTATGCACGCGCACACATACACACACACACACACACACACACATATATATAAAAAAAAATTAGCTACAGTCCTGGTTGGGATCATGGGTAGAAGACATGATTCTGATCTTGGCTAGGAACATTCAGCATTGCAGGAAAACCAGGGAATAATCAACTATTCCACAGGATAGCTGCATGAAAATTGAATTTCCAAGTTCATAACTTGTCATAATTCCATCAATGCTAGAATTAACTTTCCTGGGTCCTAGAGGCCATCGGAAGCCTAGGGGCTGCTTCAGATGGCTGACTGTAGTAGACCTCAGAAGGGCTCATTAAACCTTAAATAGCTACTTCCCTCTGCAGAGCAAAATGTATTTCTGGGTTAATAAGAAGCACAGAGAAATATCATCAATCTTTTAAAATAAATTCACTGCTAGGTGTAGAGAACATCATTCCAGAGAAACCAAGCTGTAGCAAATACAGTTCTGCAATGGTGGTTTTTTTGTTTTGTTTTTTTCATTTTCCATGTATACAACTAACAATTGTACAAAGCTTGCTAGATCAGCCATCATCAGGTGAATGGCTACTTAGCCAGCCTGCACCCAAGCTGGTATCCTCCACATGTCTGTACTGGCTGTGAAGGTGCATTTCAGAAGAGCATCAGGTGGAGGAAAGTTAATATACTCCACTGAAGAAATGTAGCTGAATCACTTAATCCTTACCATACCAGAAAATCACCTGCTATCCAGGAACATCACAGAGCATCAGTGTGATGTTTAAACAACTTCTTTAGCCTGGCTTGTTGTATGCCTTCCATTGCATTCTATAATAAAGCTCCAACTTCTTGGTAAATAGTTTCTCTGGGATTTAATTGTAATTTTCATATTAAAGATGAAGAAGTTAGTAGAGCACCAACAGCCTTGGTCTAAGTGGGTAGGGGCTTGTCCCAGCATTGCACGATGCAGTGCCTCCAGTGCTTGCACCATTGACCGTCAGTGTAATAAGGACATCTCATATTTTCCTCCACAGTTTTTTCCTGGATGTTCAGAAAGGTTTAATAGCTTATATCCATAAAGTATCTCTGCTTTCAGAGAACTTGGGCAGTTTTGCCATCTCCTCTGTATTCCTTAGTTCAAAGACACTGTTTCAAATTTCAGAAAGACCAAATGATGAGAGTTTTTAGTGGTGGTGACAAGATTGCCCTCATGATTTACAGGTGCAGTCTTGGATATATTCACAAGAAAACTGCATACACAATAACACAGTGACCTGAATCTAATGCGGAGTTAGAACTTGAGTAGACCCAATAAATCTTTACATAAGTCTTGACACACCATCAATAGTTGCTTCAGTGAGTCTTCTCTAGCTGGCACTAGCCAAAGGGCTGAGGTCAGTGTATTTTGAGAACTTTGTGTGTAGTTTGCTTTTAAAATACTGGAAAATAAACATAGGAATGTCATCTAGAGAGGCCAGCAACCCCTTCAAAAATAAGCAAAGAGAGATGCAGAACATCAAATCATTTACCAGGCCAAAAACTTCAGAGCTTCTGAGGAATGGTGACATGGAGTTCTTAGAACATGGAAAATTCCCTTTCCCAAAAGGTCCTCCATGCTTTACAGACAAAGAAAATTAAATCTGAGTTGTAATTTTAGCACTAGATAAAGCATCTCACAGTATACCTACAAAGGACACAGTATACCTACAAAGGCCTTCCTTCCTGTAAACCAGAAAAGAGAAAAGAATCATGGGACAGGATTGCAGCATTTCATCATTTCTAATCCTTATCTCTTGTTTAAGGAGAGGACTGGATTGGGTGTCATTTTTAAGAAATCAATGCCCCATGAGTTCTCCATTTCCTCCATCTCACCCATCTCTTGCCTTTTATTCAGGAGTCAACAGCCAGGAGCACAATAGGAAGCAAAATATGCCAAGCTCCTTGCAACATTGCTTCAGCTTGTGTATCACCAGCTAGCCTGCCAAGATATAAGTGCTGGTTTTGAATCTGGATTACTGTATTTATTTCTTAATAGATTCTTTTTCTCTGTAAGTTAAGATGAAGTATATGTGCACATATTATTTTTGTACTTCTTCATTTTATGCCTTGCTTGGTATAATTAATGTATAGGAATTGCCAGTCCTCCACCCTTTAACAGTCTCTGAAGAAGACCATTCAAAGATTTTCTGGGAAAAATTCATTGGGCTATTTCTTGGAAGAGAACCTTTTCCTATAAATCCCAA
Source organism: Iguana delicatissima (assembly GCA_948472985.1). NCBI lineage: Eukaryota > Metazoa > Chordata > Lepidosauria > Squamata > Iguanidae > Iguana > Iguana delicatissima. The sequence continues at coordinate 2,993 of CAOKZL010004224.1, forward strand.
GACTCTGGCCATCTCCACACAAGGTTTTTAACACTGGGCAGAGCGTCCTCCAGGGAGAACGTCTGCACCTGGGAGTGGACTGTGTTGGACCTACTTAATATAGATCCGCACCCCAGCCCGCTCCGGAATGACCCCACATGGTCATCCAGCGTGCTTTTGAAAGACTGCTAAAACAGGTCTTTCAAAAGCATGGAGTGCGCCACTGCAAGCCTGCTCCCTTATGCAGATTCACAGGCTCGCATTGGTGAGAGCCTGCGATCTGCCAGGGGCAGGCTTTAGGCTGGCAAGCTTCAGCAGTTGGTCGAGACCCTTGACCAACTGGAAGCCGCCATTTTCGTCCCCGGAGCAGTGCGCAGCAGTGGCCACGCACTGCTCCAGAGAAGCGTGGACCAGATCGGGGAGCCCAAAAGTCTGGTGAGTAGCGTCATGGGTGACTCCCTCGCCCCATGCAGAAATGGCCTCTGACTACAATCCTGTTGGTGACATACACATGTAGAACTTGAGATGAGGCATGTATATCTCTTTTGGGTGCAGTTGTGCAAAGGGCTATTCACTAACTCCTTCTGGAACACTCAAAAAAACCCCAATTCAGCTTTCAAGTTCCAGGCCATTTACTGGCTGGTGGGGGGAGGAAACATCCAGGTAACACACACCCCAGTTAAAGTTCCATACCCAAGGAAAGTTAATTGAAGTTGGCCTCCTGGATCTCTCAACTAGTTGCTGGAAATTCCAAACAATAACTTCATGCCCCCCCCCCCATTGCAGAATGACAGCAACAATGAGTGCTGCTTGGGCACCACCTCCTCCCCTTCCCCTCCCCCAATAAACATATCAGTACCCATGAGGCTGGAAAGCTGCCTTCCAAGGACAGGAGTGCCATGAAGTTGCAGAATCCTAGCCTCTGTTCATCAGTCCTTGGTTATCAAAACTATTGTGATGTGGACCCAAGTAAACATGATGTTAAAGATGCCATTATTGTTAGGGGTTTTTTTTTAAAGGTAAATATCTGTTGTAAGGAGGGTGATAATTATCAGGCTTGAAGGAGATGCCAAAGGGAAGTTTTAGTCCTTTCCTCCCCTGATGTTGTCTCCTCGTGGGTACAGCCCCCTAGGTTCTTTGTCAGCATCATGACCAAATGTTAACAGCAGCCTAGGGACATATAAGGGGATATTTTGTGTCTAGTAGGCCCTGCTAGATTGTTTCACATCACTCTTGCAGTTCAAGACTGGGCACAGAGTGGGAACTGGGAATAGGCATTGGGCATAAACTTTCCTTTCAGTAACTTACTTGTACTCTTCTCATAGTTATTAGAATGGGAGACAATTCATGTCTACATAGTTCAATTTCCTTCATAGTTCAATTTGCTTTGTTTGTTTCTTCACAATATAACCCAGGGAATCTATCTTCCAATTGTCTCCTGGCATAGATGCATCCCAGCCCAAGGGACCCATTCACTTTCTAACCACAAAGACCTGGAGTGCTGGCTTCTGGATAGTCTAGGTAGAATCTGTGGTCTTATGGGCCCAGTTCTAGCACTTGCTCTGTTGAAGAATTGGAATGCTATCTCTACTATAGAACACCTGCTGCTTCAGTTACCATCAATAAGGCTTATCTTATACCAGTGCTGTGCATCAGTTTTTGTAACCCTATGAAGATTTGAGGAGGCCTAGAAGTCCTGAGAAATATATCTCCTTTTAGATGAGTACTTGGCAAGAAATAACAAGTGGTAATTTGTTGGCAGTCAAATTCCTGATATTTATTGGCAGTCAAACTCTGCCAAAACCACAAGGTCCAACAGGTTCCTCGCTTGCCTTGCAGACAATTTCATGGTGCAGAAGGTGGAAGAGGCAACAAGGAGATCGACTATTTTAGATCTGGTCCTGATCAACAGGGATGACCTTGTTGATCAGGTGGTGGTGGTAGGATCCTTAGGAGAGCATGACCATGCTCTTTTGGAGTTTGTCATTCAGTGGGAAGGAGAAGCCAAGTGTAGCCAGACATGCATTCTAGACTTTTAAAAAGCTGATTTCTGTAAACTTAGGGAATTATTTGCTGAAATTCCATGGTCAAGAATACTGAAAGAGAAAGGAGTTCATGATGGATGGGAGTTTCTTAAAAGTGAGATACTGAAAGCACAATTGAAAACTGTACCAATAAGCAGGAAAAATGGCAGGTGTCTAAAGAAACCAGAATAGTTGACTAAAGAACTCTCAGCTGAGCTAAGTGTTAAAAGAAACATGTACAGGAAATGGAAGAATGATGAAGTCAGCAAAAAGAGGAATTCAAGCAAATAGCCAGGAGATGTAGAAACAAGGTCAGAAACGCTAAAGCACAAAATGAACTCAGGCTTCCCAGAGACATTAAAAATAATAAAAAGGGCTTTTTTAGATATGTCCACAGGAAAAGGAAAAACAAGGAAATGACAGGTTGCTGTGCGATGAAGATGGTCAATTACTAATGGGGGTAAGAGAGAACGCAGGACTACTCAACACCTTCTTTGCCTCAGTTTTCTCCCAAAAGGATAGAAGTACTCAACATGGGGGGTGGGGAGCATGTAAGGAAGCGGGGGGGCGGGGAATGCAGCACAGAATAGGTAGAGTAGTAGTACAGGAATATCTGGCTAAACTAGATGAATTCAAGTCTCCAGGGCCAGATGAATTACATCCAAGGATATTAAAAGAACTGTCAGAAGGCATTGCTGAACCACTCACAATAATCTTTGAGAACTCTTGGAGAAGGGGAGAAGTCCCAGCAGACTGGGGAGAGCAAATGTCGTCCCCATCTTCAAGAAGGGAAAAAAGAGGACCCAAATAATTATCGCCCGGTCAGCCTGACATTAATACCAGGAAAGATCCTAGAGCAGATCATTAAACAGTCAGTTTGCAATTACTTAGAAAGCCATGCCATAATCACTAAAAGCCAACATGGATTTCTCAAAAATAAATCATGCCAGATTAATCTGATCTCTTTTTACAATAGGGTCATAAGCTTGATAGATGAAGGGAGTGCTGTAGGCATAGCATATCTTGATTTCAGTAAGGCCTTTAACAAAGTTCCCCATGACATTCTTGCAAAGAAGCTTATAAAATGCAGGCTGGGCAGGACTACTGTTAGATGGATTTGTAATTGGTTGACCAACCAAACCCAAAGGGTACTCACCAGTGGCTGCTTTTCATCCTGGAGAGAAGTGACAAGTGGGGTGCCACAGGGTTCTGTCCTGGGCCCAGTGCTATTCAACATCATCATCAATGACTTGGATGAAGGAGTTGAGGGCATATTGATGAGATTTGCAGATGACACCAAATCGGGAGGGGTTGCTAATATGCCAGAGGACAGAATCAAAATTCAAAATGACCTTGACAGATTGGAGAGTTGGGCCAAAGCTAACAAAATGAAATTCAACAGAGAGAAATGTAAGGTCCTACACTTGGGCAGAAAAAATGGAATGCACAAATATAGGATGGGGGATGTGTGGCTGGATAGTGCATGTGCAAGGGGTCTTGGAATCTTGGTAGATCACAAGCTGAACATGAGTCAGCAGGGTGATGCGGCAGCCAAGAAAGCCAACGCAGTTCTTGGTTGCATCAATAAGAGTATGGTGTCTAGATCGAGGGAGGTAATGGTACCATTCCATTCTGCATTGGTTAGGCCTCATCTGGTATACTGTGTCCAGTTCTGGGCACCTCAACTCAAGAAGGATATTGACAAGCTGAAACGTTTCCAGAGGAGGGCAACCAAAATGATGAAGGGTCTGGAAGCCATGCCCTATGAGGAACAGCTTAGGGAGCTGGGTGTGTTTAATCTGCAGAAGAGAAGAGGGGACATGATAGCCATGTTAAAATATTTGAAGGGATGTCATGTCATGGGGGAAGTGGGCTTGTTTTCCACTGCTCCAGAGACTAGGACAAGAAGCAATGTATTCAAGTTGCAGGAAAGGAGATTCCACTTGAACCTCAGGAAAAACTTCCTGACGGTCAGAGCTGTCCAGCAGTGGAATATGCTGCCTCCGAGTGTGGTGGAGTCTCTTTCTTTGGAGGTTTTTAAGCAGAGGCTGGATGGCCATCTGTTGGAAATGCTTTGATGTGTGTTCCTGCATAGCAGGGAGTTGGAGTGGATGTCCCCTGTAGTCTCTTCTAACTCTATGATTTTATTATTCTATGATTCTATAATTATGGATCAAATACTAGCCCCAGAGGAAGGATTTTGCCCAGGACTGCTTCAATAGACTCACGATTTAAATTCTCCCTCCACATATTCTGCATTTCTGAAGATAAGTCTCTTTTCCATAGGGTTCCCATATTGCCTACTAGGTCAAGTTTTTCTCTGGAAGCTGCCTCATGTTGAATCAGACCAACTAGCCCAATATTGTCTGCTCTTCCTGGCAGCAGTGTCTCTCCAAGGTTTCAGCAGGATTCTTTCCTAGTCCTCCTTTGAGATCCCTGCTATTACCTGGTGGCCCCCCATCTAGGTGCTAACCAGGCCCAATCCTGTCTCTCTTCTAAAATCAAATGAGGTTGGTGCACCAGGAACTAATCAGGCTGGGATGACAGCCAACTGCCTCCAGCCTTCTTAAGGAAGGCACAGGGCAGTAACTCGACACCAGAAACAACTCGTGTGTTGCCAGCACTTGTCTTGTGTTCTTTGGACTCCCTGCCCATTGCCTGCCTGGATTTTCTGACCCTGGACTGTCTGACTGTGTTGCTTGCTGGATTCTTGAACCTTTGGATTGTTTCTGGACTATGTTTCTTCCCCCTTTGAATAGGCAAGCTGTACTGACTTTTAATGTCTCTGTTTGGCTGTGAATGGCCTCCTGTAGACCTTGCGCTCTGTTGCCTGGCATGGACAGCTGGCATTTGTGACACCAGGACCCAGACAGAACCAGTCCCAACAGCCACACCACAGAGACAAGAAAGGAACAGTACTTACAGCAGCCAGTGTAGGTGGCAAAGGGAGAGCCTAGGCGTCTTGTGTCATTTATATAATAGAGACTGATTAAAATTACACCAACAACCAGGTAGGATTCTCAGCTTATATAACAGGAGATCAGAATGAGAGGAGGCTGTTGTAGCCAACTGATGCTATTGGTGGAAGCTGCACAGCTTATGCTCAGACTCCTTGCTTGCACTCCTAGAACCTTTGACTTTCATCTCATCTACAGATTTTTGCCATTGGACTCTTTATCTCTGCATTTATGATAAACTCAGACTGTATCTCTAAATCTACTCCAAACTCAGACTGTGAAACAACTAAGACAAACTTTGCTAGCTGGCTCCTGCCAATAGGCTAATCAGACAGCAGGAAGCCTTAGCAAGATGCCAGCACAGGACAGCTTGGCTGGAACACTTAATTTATAGCTGCTATAGCCACAGAAGAGCTGCAGCAACAGAATCACATCCTAGTGATCCAAGTAGCACAGCTGATCACAACTGTAGCAAACTTGCAGGTTCAAATCAATCAGTTCCCACAGCAGCCGACTCCCCTGCCAACTCCCAGATACAAGTTCCTGTCTCTGCACCAGAGAAATTACAGGCATTCCTGACCAGTTTGAGGCATTCCTAGCTCATTGCCAGTTGTACATCAGTGGCATTTCACTGATGACCTCAACAAGGTAGCTTTTGTGATGAGTCTATTGCCTGGCCCAGCAGCCAAATGGGCAAGCCCCTACCTCCTCCAGGACAGCTCTCACCTCACTAACTTTGCTGGCTTCATAAGGGAAATGAGGCGAAGCTGAGGAGACCCAGTGCAGGCAGAGACTGCTAATCACTGTGTCAGGTGCCTGCAGCAGGGAAAAGGGTCTGTGGCAACTTACACCACTGCTTTTCAGTTGCTGGCCCAGAATCTGGCCTGGAATGATGCAGCTCTTCAGGACCAGTACTTGGTGGGTTTAGCAGATGACATACTGGATGAACTCGCTCAAGCTGCCCTGCTTGCCACCCTGCAGCTGTTGACTGAGCAGTGCCTGTGCATCAACAGCCATCTGGAGTCTTGCTGGCAGGCACACCAAGCCTCTACCTCCTGGGCCCCCTGTTATCTGCCCAGCCCAGCTCCTCTGACTACCCTGCCAGTAGCATCCAGCCCCACCTCTTCGGAGGAACTGATGCAGCTGGGTGAAGCACAACAGCTGGAACCTGCCAGCACAGAACAGGAGTGTAGCATTGGCGCTACACTCACTCAGCAGCAAGCAGGCAAGCAGAGAATCACTGTGTATGTCTGTTGTGGCCTGAAGCCTGCCGAGCAAAAGTATGGCCCTTGTGGGAAGGTCTGCCTGGCCCTGTTATGGAGCCTCACACACTGGGAATTCATCATGGGAGGTGAGCAAGTCATTGTCCAGACTACACACAGCCCTCTCAAGTACATTCTGTCAAGCAAGATCCAGAATGGACATGTCTCCAATGAGCGGATTGTAAAGTGGTCACTTGCCCTAGTAAACTGCAGGGTGGATTTTAAGAAGGAGCAGAGCAAGTCTCTTGCCCCTTAGAGCCTGATAGTCACAAGAGAGCAACACGAGTTCCCCCTTCCACCATTCATCCATGTGCATTGTCCCACAGAGTGTGGAGAGCTTCTCACTGAGGCTCAACTGCAAGGTTTTGTGTGCTGACTCTGCAATGGTTCATCCTGCTACATTGCAACCACACTCAAGACAGGCTACAGAGCCATCTGAGCAGATGACTCCTTCACATTCCAAAGCACAACACACTGTCACTCCAGTCAGGCAGCCAAGGCAGAAACCCTTAGAGCAATCTTAGAATACGAGCAACTTGACTGCCCACTTGCCATTTACATGGACTCACATGGTCTGTCAAAGCCACGACCATCTAGTTTCCTATATGGCTTATTAATTATTGGAAGACTTCAGATGGGAAGCCCAGAGCATGAACACATGGTTCTGCATAGCCAGCAGAATACAGGATAGCACAGCCCTGACATGGATAGCACACATGAAGGGCCATCAGAAAAATGCTTCTGATGTGTGCATTTAGAATAACTGTGTTGATGCACTTGGCAAGGAAGCAGCCCCTAAGGATGATGGCTGTGGTGTGCCCTATCAATGTCAACCCCAAGAGGATCATCATTACTCCCCTCCTAGATTTGTCCTGCCTTGAAGGAGGTAGTAGAGGCAGGGAAAGATGTGACAGATCAGTACTCCATTGAAGAAATGGAAGGCATCAGATGGTCCATGGACAAGAAGGGACGTCCTCACTGGGGCATGCTCATGGAGATTCAGGAAGGCTTGATCCAATTCTTCCATAAGCTGAGACACAGACGGAAACAGGCAACCCTCAAGAGAGTACAGAAGATGGGAGGAAGATGCCAGGAAGTTGAGCAGTGAGTAGACAACTACCTCTCCTAAGCCATGATTAATGCAGAACAGTCTGGCCCCAAGACCCCAAACCAGCACCAATGGATTGGCCAAATCCAAATTGACTTCATTGGTCCCTTGCCTTCCACTCCCCGAGTGAATAAGTACTGCCTGACCCTAACTGATTCATTCAGTAAATGGGTCAAGGCATTCCCCTGCAAGACCAACACTGCAGCTACTGCTGTGAGCTTGTTTTTCAACCATTTTTGGAGTTGCTGGGGAATCACAAGGGAGTTAGATAGTGGCATAGGCCCCCATGTCATCAGGCAAGTCACCCATAAACTCTGCAAGACACTCAGGACCAAGCAGAAATTCAACATCGCCCATCACCCCCACAGTTCAGGATAGATCGAATGAACCAACCATACTCTGAAGGAGGTGCTCCAAAAGGTCATGCATTCTACAGGGTATGATTGGGATGAGAAGCTTCTGATCATCCTAATGGTCTTACAGGGAATGAAAGCAGTGCATGGCATTGCTCCACACACTGTAATGACTGAGAAGAAGCTGTTGCTTCCAGAGGCCTTCTGGCTCAACACCAGCCTTCCCTCTGTTTTGGAGACTGTGGCCATTAACAATGAACATGCAGGCCATTGATAAATGGCTTGGCTGGGTTCACAACCCCCACCAATGGGACAAAGGACAACTAGTTATGTACTGGAAGTTCTCCCAAGATAAACACACCTTGTCTGCCAAATCGATGGTGGTGGTGGATCAGTCCCTTGCTGGGTGATCCCTTTGTGCTTTCCATTTTCCTTAGCACTGCTGAAGGGCACACATCTCCAATTTAGCTCAACTTGACCATTCCATCAGGTAAACATCAAGCCATCCAGGTTTCAGATTGGCAAAAGCAATACTGGCGAATTCCACGAGCAAGCCTCGCCAAGCAAGGTCAACTGAGCTGGTTCATTCCTCTGTGTCAAACCATTTGTAATTTGAGCTAGTACTCAATTTGATTTCAGTCACAGGGAATGCTTGTTCTGAACCTCATGCATGAGGAAAGCAAGTACACCCTTGAATTCATCCATCAACACCCAAGCACCTCAGTATTTGATCCATTGATTATGGATGCTGCCAAGTTAATCCATGCAGAATCCCCCATTGTGGGTTCTTATGTGTTAAATTGGATGTGCATGAATTAATATTGATCCAACCAAGGATCTCCTTGGAAGAGATCTGAGAAGGACTACACAAGATAAACAAGTCAGCACAATGACCAGAATCTGCACCTTACTTACGTCCAAGTGAAGTGGGCTAGGCGAATTGTTAAAATTGTGGTCGGGACCAACAAGTCCCTCTAGAGCAGTGGTTCTGAACCTGTGGGTCCCCAGATGTTTGTGGACTTCAGCTCCCAGAAGCCCCAGCCACTATGGTCAATGCTCAGGGCTTCTGGGAGCTGAAATCCAAAAACATCTGGGGACCCACAGGTTGAGAACCACTGCTCTAGGGTGAAAAGGGCAAGGATGGACTGGATAATGCCTGTTGAGGTAGGCATTTCTTTGTTAGATGTGGTCAATGTGGAAGTTTTAGTGAATAAATTGTCCCACCTCACTACAGTAAGGGCAGCCTGCCACATCAATACCCTAAGCGGTTGCTTAATCCAGACAATGGTGCTCACTTTAAATCACTGCTTTTGCAACATGCTAACGATCAGTGGTTGTGACATAAATATTCAGTTCTGATTTAGACTAGACAAGAAATGGCCATGTCGCATTCACTATACCAATCAGTTAACCCAGTGTTCTTTGGCTTCAACCTACACATTCTGTACCAACTCCTAACTTACTCTGACCTTAAAGAACCATAGCTAAAAATCAAGGCAGCTGGAGACAACAATACATTGGTTGTGTATCATAATGGTGATGCTATTGCAAACCTCTCCAGAGATATTGCATTCATTGGTGGGAGTCCCTCCTTGGATGGTTCCCCAAAGCAACAGGAGTCTTTAATGCTCATGCTTCACCCAACTGTTGTTATTCTGGCTTTTCAATTCTTGTTACTTCTCTGTCTGACTGGTTTGGCATACTGAGTGCACCATCAGCTGCACAAAGTGATTGCTCTTGGTGAATTGGCCAAGGCAGCTAAGGCTAATCTTTCCTTTAACTGGATTGTTTGGGAGCCCTATAGCCCCCAGGATGCCTCACAGGGAGCCCTTTGGTCAGGATGAGTCAGTATCACCAGAGTCAAGAGTCAAGATCTGGCATCTCGGGGAACCAGCAAATTGGTATAGCAAGTGTTACCTCATTTTTCCCATGTCCCCTGCATTTCTGGTCCCCAAGCATTAGTCTTTCATTACTCAGATTTGCAGACCCATAAAGCACTGCAAACTGAATTTCCATAGGTGTCAGCAATTCTACCTCAGCATGGCCCCTAGCTATGGCTGAAGGGGCCCAACAGCCAACCTCCCTCTAAGTTTGCTTCCCAAAAATGCAGGAATCCAAGTGACCTCACCCTGGTACTACAAGACCGGAAATACTACAAAGATCTCAGCCAAGTCCATACATGAACAGCCTGCTGCTGATGTATGCTGCTTTGACATGTGAGGTGACCGGTGATCCTGCAAAGCCCCAAAAGCCAAAGAACGCTGCTCTACCCATCTTTGACATACCTCATTGCTCTGGATACTGAGGGGTGGAACCCTCACTCCACCTCTTTGAAATTCAGTGGTGGGGGAAAGAATCTCCTCTCCACCCAATGCATTGGACTCTTTGAACCCAGAGCCACATGAGCTGTGCCGTGAATTGCCTATGTTGGACATTTCCCCATTGCTTCTATTGAAGGAACGTTGCCCATTTTACTGCCTACTTGAATTATCTGAATATTGTTGTTTTTGCATTCTGAAGTTCCAACTGTTGGAACAAAATTACTGCTTGTATCTATTGTATATGTGTATGTGTGTGGTTCAGTGCTCTTTCCTCTATTTTTCTCTTTGCCCCTTTTGGAGAAGACACACATTTTTGTTAAATTCAGACAACCAAGTGATTAGCTGACAAAATGAATGGAAGTAAAACAGCTCCTCACCTTTACCCTCCTTCCTATATGTTTTATTCCTTGTCACCCCATGTCTCCTATCCTCCAAAATCAACAAATTGCAGATGTAGGGCACCTTCCTGGAAAAATGAAACTCCATGCCTCCACCACCAAAGTTCCATTTTGGGGGAGGGGTTGATAAGAGGCCTAAAGCTCCACAATCTGATATGGTTTCTTTGACAAGTATTAATCAGCATAAATATGTCTGCATGACCATGCTGGCTAAGACAAAAAGCCAACTGAACACACGCATTGCAAAACCAGGGCAGGAAAAGACCTCAAGGCATATCCAGGTCATAGCTGGGAAATCTCCAGGAAACTACAGCAATAACGGACTTACCGTTAGCCTCTGATGATTCAACCTTTAAGAGACAATAGCATCCAAGATGTTCCCCCAGGACGGCTGAGTGTCTTAACTCCTTTCCCTCCAACCAAGGAAACTTCCCTTTTGACCCCACACCTGTCCAGCATTAAAATTGCTATCAAGGCTACCATTAGCGTTTTGTCACCTAATGCTAAGGCCATTAGCTCATTCGCATTGTCCACTATCCGGACTCCACTGCTTACTCTGCCAGAGAGCCGTTAGCACCCTCACCCTAGTCCCAGAATTAATGTATCACTGATGAACTGTTTACATTCAGATCATATATAGATACAGGTCCACACTCTATATTTTGTCCTACACAGAAGTCCTCCTTACATGAAGACTTACATGAAGACTCAGAAGTCCTCCTTACATGAAGACTTACATGAAGACTTTTACACCAGACTAGGGGATTATCTTTGTCCTTATGAGCAGATAAAAACAATAAAGCAGGAGTCTGAAAAATGCTCAGCCTCAATTTTGTTGCATTTCCCCAAATCTCAGTTGTATTTCCTGTCCAAATTCTTTATTCACATCAGGTTGTGAGACTTATTTTTTTCCTTTCTGGACTGGAGTCATATCCATATTTCATATGCATTTTCTGTAAAATACATATTTACATATGCACTTGTCCCATAATAAGCATTTTTGTACCCTTAGCTTCCATTGATTAAGAATGCCTTTGCACATTTTTCAATAGCATGCATTTTAGCTATTTGCATTTTTTAAAAAAAATATGGTCCTATTTCATGTCAACAAACCACATTGCTAACCTGGCAGATGAGCACATTTCTGAGAGAATCTGTGTTTTGTCTCACAATACATCTTGGAAAGTGCAAAATGTTCAATGTATTTTGACAATTTTAAACCTACCCCCCCCCCAACCACAATTTACCAAACCTATATCAAAAGAAGGAGTAGAGAAAGGCCTGCTCTGGTAACATTCACATGAGAAACAATTTGAGAGTAAGAGGGAGCCCCCCCCCCACCATGTTCTTTGTCCCTTCATTTCCTCCTCCAGAGTAGATTCAGCTTGGTATGTTTGTCTCTTGATGACTGCAACATTACATGAGAATATTTGTGTTCAAATGAGCCAAAGATAGAACTTTCATACTCAAGGGTCTCAGATCCAGTTTTTTGATATTAAGTCACAACATTTATCTGCCAGTCATTAAGTGCAGTGGTGAATTGCTAGAAAAGATGTCAAGGTTCACATCTGTCTGAAAGCATCAGCACTCAACCTAAAAGCTCACTCCTCAATATTTGATGCATGGAACTTTCTGTTGTTACTCACTGGTAAGGGAAATCCACTCTGCATTTGGTCAGAATACTTTCATGTATGCATATCTCAAATTTCCAGAATTTGATGTTTGCATGGATAACACTGAGCCTGGACAAAAACTATATCCAAACCAGTGGTATACATGCATTTGTGAAACAATTTTTAATCTGGAATTAAGATGTGTGAAGGATTTGTTGAACTCAAATCAGTGGACCGGACCCTGATTTGCATTTGTAGAATCTGAGTTGTCCTTCCATTCCCTCCCACAGCAGCCCCACAGCAGAAGGAAGGAACTCTGGTGGATGGAGTCAGATAGAAGGAGGGGGCTTTCCAGGAATCAGGTGGAGGAGACCTTTTGTGTCCATAGAAGGCAGATTCTGGATGCATGTGGAAACACTTGCATTAAGTGAATGCCCACTTCCTTATAGCCTTTCTCTTACCTCTCGATTTGAATGGCTAGCCTATGTGCAAACACAAAGTTCAATTACTCTATAGCTACTCAAGTCCACAGTACCAATTCAGTCAGTTAGGACTTACATTCTTCTTTAACAGTTTCTTTAAGGCATCCTTTACATCTCTGTTCCTCAAGCTATAGATCAAAGGATTCAACATGGGAATGATGAGGGTGTAAAACACCGAGACTCTTTTGTCTGTGTCCATTAAGAAGCTGGACCTGGGTCGGAAATACATGAAGAGGGTGGTACCATGGAACAGGGTAAAAGTTGTCAGGTGAGAGGCACAAGTAGAGAAGGCTTTGACCATTCCCCTGGAGGAGCGCATCCTGAGGATGGTCATGATTATGAAAGCATAGGAGGTGACAATGCTCACAATGTTGAACCCTTCAACCAAGGTCTCAAAAGTGAACAGCAGTAACTCATTGAGGGATGTGTCTGTGCAGGCAAGGGACATCAGGGCCACAAGGTCACAGAAGAAGTGGTTGGCAGAATTCCTCCCACAGTAAGATAATCTCAGAGATGCACAGGTGTGTATGAGGGAGCTCACAATACCACCAATGTAAGCCCCAATGAGCAGCCAGATACAGTGTGGCTTTGACATGATGACAGTGTAGGACAATGGTTTGCAGATGGCCACATAGTGATCAATAGCCATGGCAGCCAGAATAAAGGCTGATACACCTGTAAAAGCACAAAACATGAAGAACTGGACAATGCATCCACTATAAGAGATGGCATTCCTCTTCCCCATGAAGTTCAACATCATCTGTGGGGCAATTGTTGAGGTAATGCAAGCATCCATAAATGAAAAGTGTCTCAGGAAAAAGTACATGAGTGTCTGGAACTGAGGGCTATATGTGATCAATGCAATCATCCCCAGATTCCCTATCATGGTGAAAAGATAGATAACAAGAAATGTTACAAAGAAGCCAATCTGTACCTTTGGATGTTCAGTAAATCCTTGGAGAATGAATTCTGTCACCATGGTGCTATTGCTGTCCATCTTTTTCTGAGCAATGTGCGCTCTGCTGATAAGTAGACAAGCTAGCCTAAGAGTTGTCTTGGTGGGTTTTCTGTGGCATCACAAGAATTAGCACCCAAATATATTCTTGAGGACTGCCCATGATCTTGACTGTGAAAACTGCTTATCAGAAAACCACTGGAATGAACAACAGATGGTAATTTGCAAGGCACAGTGTAAGCCACACAATGCTTACAGTTTCAATCACTATCAGTTAAAGAGGCCATTTGGGGCTATATGTGAATCTTTCATTTGAGAAGATACACCAGATCAAGGACAGAATGTGCCTATTCAGAAAGAGAAGATACTTCTTATTCTGTCTCTTCCCAGTGGATTGCAATCTTTGGTCCCCCAAATGTTTTGGACTTCATCTCCCAGAGGGCCAAGCAAGGTGGGGCTTCTGGGAGCGGAAGTCCAACATACCTGGAGGACCAAGTGCAAGGAAAGTTGCCTTAGTATAAGCACTAGATGTTAAGCACCAATGTTAAGAAAATATACTCTTTTTCCCCACAGACAATAGCCTGTTCGTAGATAATGGAGTGTCCACCTCATTTACACAACATTAGCAAGCAATTTTGTATATTGATACTGAGTGGGTTTTAGTTAAAGAGTTTCAACAGCATGCAAAACGTTAGGTGTTCTTCATGGGAAAAGGGGATGTTTGAAGGAAGATGCAAAAAGGAGGGGAAGATGTCACATCTAAATATCTTCATACTACTTAAAATATATAAAGATTTGAGAAGCTGCACCTATGAAACAAATTGTACTAAGGAGTACATGTTGTCATAGAATCCATAACACTAATAGATGCTGGCCAGCATTTTCTTCATGGATTTCAATCCATGAAATTTCATACTAAAATGAATATATTGTTCATCTTAAAGGCGCTACAAGACTCCTTTTCCCCCTGACTTCCTCTATTTTTATGTACACTTCTTTTGTTTCTCAAATGTTAGGGAAATGATACAGTCATGCTTAAAATTATGGGTGGAGATAGGGGAAGACTGAGAGGAAAAGCAGGAACTCATTCTTTGTGTCTCAGCATCACAACTCAGTACTCCCAAAGTTTCAATAATGTGCTAAAGTGTGAATTGTGCTTCATCTCCTACCAATAAGGATTACTCCAGTGTTAAACACTTTGTCAGCCATTTTGCCACAGCTCAGCAAGTACTGGTGTGATCCTTCAGTCCTAGTGAGTACTGGGGATTAGTTTGAGTAACTGCAAATGATCAGGAACATAAAGTTTCACAGAGAAATTCAAAGTTCATGTTCCCTTAAAGCACTAGTATTCACTCATTTTACCTGCTAAAACAAATTAATCACTTCAGGACTCATTTCAGGACAATGTAAATTACAGGCAGAATGCTCCAGTCTAGTTTGTGTCTGTATGTGTGTTCAAGTCACCTGTCAACTTATGATAGTCTCAGTGAATTTTTCACTGGGTTTTCTTAGGCAACAAATACTCAGAGGTGGGTTTTCCAGCTCCTTTCTCTGAAACATAGCCTACAGTACCTGATAATTGTTGGCAATCTTCCATCCAAGGACTAACCAGGACTAACCCGGTTTAATTTCCAAGATCAGACAGGATCTGATGCATTTAGGATATTTAGCATTATAACCAAGGGTAAAGTGGGTGGAGAATGCAAGTTAGATGACCAGCATTTATTTTAGAGGAAGGAGGGAGGGAGGGAAGGAGGGGGAAAGAAAAAGAAAGTCACTCCCCTAGATCATATTTGAGGTTATTTACTGGGGGGACGGAATAAGGGGAGAATGTAAAATTATGCAAAGTGAGGAGAAAGTAGATCGGTAGCTGTTTACTTGTTCCCTCATGAATCTAGAAACAGTAACCTACTGAAGCTGAAAGTTGAGTATAAAGGAAGGAGTAAACATCAGTAAACAGACAGAAGGAAAACTTCAGACAATACATAGTTAAAACTGTAGAATTCACTTCCACAAGATGGAGTAATAACTGCCGGCATATACATCTTCAAAGGGGAATTGGATTGGATGAACTCAAGAAAGATGTGGGCCACAGTGGCTACTAGTCAAGATGTCTATGTAATATAGCTTCACTGGTCTCAGAGCCATTATGCCTCTATATATCGGTTGGCAGGAGTATGTGAAAAAGAGCCCTTGTTGTTGTTGTTAAATGCCATCAAGTCAACTTTAAATTATGGCAACCCTATGAATGTGGTGTTGTTCTTGTGTTCCTCCAAGTTGTTTCCAATGTATGGTGACCCAATTACAGGGTGTTCTGGGGCAAAGACTGTGAGACACACTTAAAGTCACCCAGTGGGTTTCCATGGCTGAGTGGGGAATCAAACCCTCATCTCCAGGGTCGTAGTCCAACACCCAAACTACTACGTCATGCTGGTTCCCACTCTATGAATGAGAAACCTCCAGGTCAGCCTATCCTCAACCGCCCTGATCAGGTCTTGCCAATTAAGGAATGTGTCTTCCATGATTCAGTCTATCCCTTTGTAGTGTGGTCTTCTTCTTTTCCTACTGCCTTCTATCTTACCAAGCATTGTTGTCTTTTCTAGTGCAGGATATGGCCAAGGTGAAACAGCATTAGTTTAGTCATCTTGGCTTCTAGAGAAAGTTCATTCTTGACTTGCTCTAGGACCCATTCATTTGTCTTTTAAGCAGTCCATGATATCTGTGGAACACTTTTCCAGCACCACATTTCAAAGGAGTTGATTTTTTTTTCCTATCAGTTTTCTTCACTGTTCAACTTTCACAAACCTATATAGAAATTGGAAATAAGACAGCATGGACAATCCTAACTTTAGTATTCAATGACTGCACTCACATGCTGTTTGTGGACTTCTTATAGGCAACAGGGCAACCACTGCTGCAAAGAATTTTGGACTAGATAAACCTTTGGTCTGATCCAGCCTCACTCTTATGGTCTTAAGGGGGATGAAGGCTGTTAGTTGTCCCTTTAAAGTATCATCCAGTTTGAAGTCTTCATGCCTACAAAGGCCAACACAGGTGGTGTAGCTTTTATATATGTATAGATCCAACTTACATTCTAATTCATCTTCCCAGTATGTCCTCTGTCATGCTTAGTTGGTCTAAGAACCAATGCAGTGTAAGAGTAAGAGTGTCAGATTAAGTGTCAGATTAAGACATTAGGGACTCAAGTTCAAATCTTCACTTAGTGGCTTACCAAGTGGTTCTGCAAAGCCTATCCCACCTCACAGATTGACATGCTACTTCAAGACACTGTGATATATGAATTTAGTGAAGCAAAAGGAGAACAAACAAATAAATCAATGAGATACCAGGTTATTCTCTCCATTTTCTATCAGTTCTGCACAGAAATAAATTGCCGACATCAAAAAGAGAAGACTGTAGCTCAGGTCTCTGTTAACTCGCTTCCAGCATGTCTAAGAATCTAATGGCAGTTTTATTAAGACATAGCATGAAGAACTGGGTTTACAATTATTTTGAAGACATTTTGAGTATTCAATTGAGCTCCCAGGCCAAACACACAGAAAAAGGTTGTAATAAAGCACAGTAAGTTATGATCCTATTTCTAATGAAAAGTCAGAAACAGAAGATTTACCTGTCAGAAGGATGCATTGCCTTAATTGACTCTGGATGCTTTACACTTGCTGTTACAGAAACAACAGTGTTCAGCAGCAACTTTTAGGTCTTGGGAAAGAATCCCCAGAGCTTTTGAAACATTTTTACCCAGAAGAGGAAGGATGGAACAATTAAAGATTTTTCAGTTAGTTAAATAAAAAGGCATTTGTATGCCATGTAGTTCCTTTAGGGAATGTTTGGACTAATTGTGCATTTGAATTGGTTCAAATGTTTGAACTGGTCAAAATACTGCACTAGCAGGGACAGCCCTACCATTATGCAGAATGAGGTGGTTGCCTTAGGCAGTAGACTTTGGATGTCACTGGAAGATGGAAAACTGTGAAGCACTGAATGTGTTATTCACTGTCAGGGAGGACCCTTGAGAAAGTTTTCCCCCTGCACGCCAAAATAACTCTCCTGGCTTTCAGTACAGTGCCATAGAAACAAAGGGGAAACACTCTAGCATTAAAGGCTCCAGAGCAAAAGGAGCACCAATAGTAAAACTGGACAAAACAAATTAATATTGCATAATACCATCAAAATCAGATTTTAGGAGTACATCGACCAAAGCTGTCTTTACAACCAATAGTAAACACGTGCAAAAGTGACACTATGTAGTAAGTAACAATACATATCTACATGGAAAAGGGAAAGAACAAAATACATTGGATCCCCCCCTTTGCTCTGTACAGCATCGCAGAAGAAGCCATGTTGGCCCCACATGAAGAGAGGCCAGTAAATCACATTTTGGCATTGTGTGCCAGGACGTAGGGGTGGAGCTCAGCCAGAGCTTATAAAGCTTCATGCCATCCATTGCATCCAAAACTCTTAAGAGTGCAGTTGCAAGTGAGCCTGACCAATTCAACATTATTACTGGTATCAGCATAGCTGCTCACCACCTACCAGCCAACATCAAAATTTTGGAAAAGGATTGGATTGCAGCTTCACCAATCATGATTCTTGTTAAAATGTTTGAGTGTGTAAGCAGTGAAAGAGTTCAGACAAAATAGTGCTTCCCCAGTTCTTCCCTCAGTCTACCCTGCAGGGTTGCTAGAGGTTCAGCAGCCTGGACAATTCAAATCATGGAAAGTTTAAATGTTCACTCTAAAGGAACTCTCTCTTTGCATTTGCTTAACTAAATTTCTCCATTTTGAATTCTAGTCAACTTTAAAGGTTGTTCCTACTGTCAGCCCCTTATCCTACTTAAAATTATGCTGACATTAATTGGCAAAGTAAATGCCTGGGTTCACAGCATTAGTTCCCAATGCTCTGTTATTCTCTGTAACAATATTTCTTATACTGAGCAAATACATGTGTGATTCAGGGTTCATTGTTGATTATTAGTCAGAAGTTATCTTATTAGTAACCATGTATCAGAACTTCAGTCCTGAGAGGGTAATGATTCTTGCACATGACTGGAATGTTTTATGAGATCATTGTCACCTTAGCCTATAAAAACTCCTCCTTTTAACAATAAAGGGTCCTTCCTTCCTTGCTCATGTAAGTAGTAGTTTTGACTGCATTCTTCCTGAAGGAGTGGGTGGGAAGAGTCCCCTTAGCCAAAGAAACCCTAGCTTCTTCATGGCCCTCCAGGAAAGAGCAAGTGATACCAAGGTCAAGGGTCCTGCAATAAAGGCACCTACCTCTAAACATACTCCACCAGAGATTTCCTTGAGGATGTTGATATCACTGGTGCTATATTCTCCAGGTTTCAGGCCCTTGAGAAAGATAAGCAAGCCAGGGCCCAGAAGGCAGCGTCCAAGAGGTTGAGTAAGGTATACATTAAAACCTATACTGCTACAGATAGTCTTACTCAGTTAGATGCCTTGGAGCAAGACAAGTAGTCAAGGCTGCAAATTGTGTATTGGTCCTGTATTATGATTCAGATTTTTCATCAGAGTTAGCAGCCAATTTTCTGCAGACTGAGTAAAGTGGTGGTGGTTTCTTTAGGTGAGGTTACTGACTTTGCATATGGTAAAGGGGCTTATATCTGGCCCTGGGGACCTTGGAGTATTCCTATTTAGTCACACATGCCCTCTAACACATCAAACATACCAGGTCCCAGTGTGTGTGTGGGGTTTCCACAACCTCAAGCATGGCCATGGGGACACCCCTTTTGACCCCCTTCGTTCCCTAGATTGACCCACAGGCAAGCCCAGCAGGTGAAGCAGGGCAGTTCCAACAGGGCCAGTTGGGTCAGGCAATTGAGACCATTCATTCTGGTGAGCAGCTGGTCACCACGGGAAACGTTTGTCCACAAGTGCAACCGAGAAGACATTTAAAAGATAATATGAGGACATATTTTCACTTTTGGATAGAGAATTAGGTTTTTAAAAAGGAGAATCTGGATTATAGGTTGGAAAAAAGTTAAGAAACAAAGGGTAGATAGAAACAGGGTCAACTGGCTCTCTGGTTTCTTCATTTATGCTGCAGTGGTAGCCAAAGCACAAACACATAAGGTTTACACGCTGATTCAATACATGAATATAATTTACAGGGCATATGAAGACTTTGCAGGACCTGCTTGGCTGTCTTATGATGAATCAGTCAGAATGGAGACAGACAAATATGCTAATCTGTGATGGGATCTCATCCATTATCAACTCTGAATGCAGGTTATAACCCTCACTAGGCTGATTCCTGGACAACAGTAGCCATCTCATCCAGAATGATAAAAGTAGTGCAATGGTACACCAGCAAGCTTCCCAAGGCCAGCAGCAGAGCTGCTGTGCTGGAAATTTGGGGGTCAAGGGTGCTTGCATGTGCTGTCTCTGCAAATATAGGCACATCCATTCCATCTGTAGTGGACCTCGCTCGTTTCAGAACTGACCAAAAGGGTAGCGGTTCAGATGCAGCCAACAGAGACCATCAGAGTAGTAGACAGGGACTGGGTAACCCCCACACACACATTGCAAAAAGGGCCACAGCCCAATTAAAACTACTAGGCTTCTTGGTTGGTTGCTATTCTATCCCAACCAAATGGGAGCTCAGTGTTTGATGGAAGTTTATTTTTCCTGAAGGGCTTAGGATACCATCTCAAGGGAAATGTTGCCAGAATTTGAAGTCCATCCTGGGGCCTGAGCATATTGTCAGGAATAAGATTAGGAAGAAGGCCACCGAGGGTAGGGTTGTACCAGCAGCCACCCAGGCCAGCTGCGGGACTTGCCGCCTTCCACTTTAAATCCCTCCCACCTCTCCCTTCTTGCTGCGACCAACGGCAACACGAGGCATGGCGGGAGGAGGAGCAGGACCCGATGTCTATGAGAAGTGATTGTAAAGACATTCATCCCCTTCCTAATTTGAGAGTCTCCCCATTGGAAGTTGTCCCTAAAAAGGCACCAGGTGAGCATAGGTTAATTCACCACTTGTCATATCTTAAAGGTGATTCACTTAATGACACCATCCTAGCAGAGATATGTATGGTTAGATACACATCATTTGATGCAGCAAACAGAGACATGGGACTGGGAAGAAGTTCGCAAAATGGGACATAAAGTCTGCATTTTGGCTGCTTCCAGTCAACCCTGATGACTTTGAGTTGTTGGGTTTCTTGTTTAATGACATGTTTTACATGGATTTGGCCCTACCTATGGGGTGTTTAGTGTCATGTGTGGCATTTGAGGAATTTAGCACCTTTTGGAAACAGGCAACTAAATTTAAGGCAGGCACCCACTACCTAGACAACTTCTTGTTCACTGGTTGCCCTGGTTCTGGGCATTGCATCTTCCTCATGGAAAAGTTTATCTTCCTCATGCAATATTTAGGCATTCCTTTAGCCCCCAAAAAGGCAGAGGACCCCGCCAAGAAATTAGTCTTTCTGGGTATAGAAATTGATACTCTAAATCAATTGTACAGGCTTCCTTTAAGGAAGATCCAGTATATGAGGCACAGGGATGAGGAATTCCTGGGGCATTGTAAAGTGACACTCAGAGAATTTCAGGAGTTTATAGGCCATTTGAACTTTGCTTTTAGGGTAGCTGTCCCTGGCAGAACCTTTCTAAAGAGGCTACATGTCACCAGCTGCCATATTACAAGCCATGATTAGTATCACACAGAGGCATACATACAAATATATTTGGAGGGGAGGGTTGCACAAAAATCCTTTGGTGAAATTTTCAGTCCCCACCCCCAAAAAGAGGGTGTGTCAACGAGGTGTCTCAACATGGATGAGCTGAAGTCCAGAGATGTAACAGAAAATTTGGAAGTGCATGCCCTCACCAGTATACTCTCTATAGCAAAAGTCCAAAAGTATAGGCCGTTACAATCTGTAATATCTTCCATCTTTTTCAGTAGCAGATTTTTTTTTATAAAATTGAGCCCCCCCTCACTTTGGATTACAACAGTGATTGTTCAAAATAACACATAATTGCTGAGGACATCTGTACCCCTTCCACCTACTGTGGTGATTGCCACTAAGCTCAGAGGAGACAGAGGACTGCATGTGCAGGGTGGCAGACAACGGCCATCATCCTATTAATTACATATGCAGGCATAAGTTGCATTATCCAAGCAAAGTGAATTTTAGGCAGGGGAACAACGCACAATGGTTAAACTGAGCTGGTGGTGGCATAAGCAAAGTTGCACATGTAGGATGACTGTGTATTCAGGAATATTGTACGTGCAGTAGTGCATTAAAATACATGGAAGAATGCACAAATATGCATCTCTTCTATGTATTCCTGTGCATTGAGCATTGCAGTGGCACACTGGATTGCCAACCATGTGCACTGAATATTAATCTACTTATGTTATACTACACTGGTATTCAGCATTTGTTGTTATTATTGTGTGCCTTCAAGTAATTTCTGATTTATGGCAAATCTATCATGGTGTTTTTTTGGCATTTTTTTTACAGAGGAGCTTGCTATTAGCTTCTTCTGAGGTTCAGAGAGTATGACTTGCCCAAGGTCACACGGTGGGTTTCCATAGCTGAGCAAAGATTCAAATCCTGGTCTGGAGTCCTAGATCAACACCCCACCACTATACTGTTTCCCTGACATTCTGTACAGGGGTTGTGTCATGTAACTGCTCTGATAGATATTTATACGACACTGAGGCAATGTAGGACCTTGGCCTATGTCATAATCTGGTTAATTGAGGAGCACTGACAAAATACCACTTCAGTCTAGATGCTTGGAAAGCCATGAAATACACATGGCAGTTTCTTTGTTCTTCACAGAGCTAAAAGGGATCCTTTCCACTTCAGTTTTCTTATCCAGTCACTAGTCATGCACATCAGACTGAGGATGAGACTGAACACAATTTTGTCATCAAATTGATACCCTGGAAAATATTAGGAGCAGGCCTCAGTTGTCCATGCCCCTTTCCCAGTTCTCCTCACCATGCCCAACATACAGACAGGTCCATGGGAGGAGAATATATATATATATATGCACAAAGTTAGATCCAGGAATGAGGGAGTGAGTGATGGTACAGAAACAAACTAATTGGATTTGGAAATATTTTTAAAATATTAAGAAGCTGCTATAGGTAAGCATTAGCTGTAGCATGAAGACCTGAGAAGAAAGAGAATCAGTCCACAAGTCAGGACCTAGAGGAAAAAAGTAACAAAAATACTGCACAGGGAACAAGAAATGGCAGCAGAGGAAGAAGTATTCACACAAAGAGGGCTTATCAGTTTTGGACAGAGCCTTAAATGGTTACAGATACAATCTACTTGTAATTACTTCCCTTCCTTCCTCAATAGCAAATGTATAACAAAGTTACATTACTAATGCTACTTCCTGAGGGATGACTTCAATTCTTTTACTTTAACTTTTAAAATTACTTTCTTCACATCAGGAATGTGGTCTCACTAAACAGTGCAGCAGTGACATTGCATCATTTAGGAGCTGGCTTGGGTTGTAACTCACATTCAGTGACTAAAAAGTAACCATTTGCGGGTGGGGTTGTTGTTGTTGTGTGCCTTCAAGCTGACTTGATTTATGGCAATCCTTTCCTAGGTTTTTTCTTGGCAAGGTTTTTCAGGGATTTGCCACTGCCTTGAAGACTGTGATTTGCCCAATGTCAGTGAGTTTTCATGGTTGAGCAGGGATTTACACCCTAGCCTCCCATAGTCATAGTCTAATCATCAAACCATTACAAGGGAAAAACTAGTTATAACATTGTAATAGTAATTATAACTAACTAATTTGGGGGTCTTAGACTATAAATATTTCCAAAACTAACTTTCTCTACAACTCCCTTGTTGCAACAGTTCCAATGACTTCTGGTCCATTTCTTGGCACAATTTGGAGTGTTGGTTGTAACTTATTAAATTCTATATGGCTTAAGTCCACGCTATCTGAAAGACCCTATCAATCTCCCTCCATGAGCTATATCTGAGCACTGGAGTCTTTGGGAGAGACCCTTCTTTCAATCTCACCACCTTTCCTGGGATGTTTGGTGGGAACAATAGAGACGATCTTCTCGGTGGCTGCTCCAGACTTTGGGACTGTCCCGAGAACGAAGGGAAAAATAAAGAAAAGCCAGCCAAGAAAAACTCTATACAGATAAGCAGAGATAGCTGCACACAGGTGTCAGAGCGTGCCAAGCTGCAGAGAACACCTTTAGCAGCAAATGCACTAAGCCAGTAACACTCACCCACTCAGCTCGTAATCTTCCAATGTGGAGGCTCTTTATTCTGTTACAAAATATATAAAATATTTACAAAGTCCAGATGGCGATCCAGCATATCTAGCTTGCTCTTTCCAGCAGAGCCTCCGGTAACATGCATCAGGCAACATGTGCAGTTGTTGGCTGGGATTGTGCTACCTTTATACCAACACCTAGCCAATCCTGGCCAACCCTTGCATTGTCTGCATCTGGTGCTTATCAGCATGACTCAGCATAAACTAGCTCGAGTCACATTCCTTTCCTCAGGTGCACTTAACAATTAAAGCAACATGACATTTACACTTACATCACAAAGTATTTTTCTTGAGGTTTGGTCCAACCTTTTCTGACAGGGACTTCCTTCCTAGGGAGGCCAGGATGGACCTTACCTTGCCATCTTTCCACTAGCAAGAGAAGACATTTTTATTCTAACAATTCTCATATTCCAAATGTTACAAATTAATTTAATGACCTTTTAACAGTGTGCTTTCTTGTTGATTTTCATTTTCTGCCTTTTAATTAATTGTTAATTCTGTTGTTTAACTATATTTTAAAATAGCTGTAACATATCTTAGTGGTATTTGTATGTATTTTAATCTGCAATGGTTTTAGCATTTTGTAAGGCACCTGAAGCCCAGTACTGGGGAAAAGGCAGGATTTTTTTTATTAATTTTTATTCCAAACATTTAATCACATTTATCTCAATATTACATTGTTTACACAATTTGTTTCATCTATTAAAAATGTACAAATTATCTACATACAATTGATGCAATTTTTGAGATTTAAATCTTATCACATATTCTGGATATATAAAACCTCTATTCCCCTCCCTTCAAACTCCCTCTCCCGCTTTAATCTATTATCTTTTACGTCAAAATTTATCTTTAAAAGGCAAGATTTCAATCAATCAAATCATGATGATCATGATGCTCTTGAAATTGGAGATCTTCTTGCCATATAAAGTACACATTTTGGGATAATACTTGTGATCTCTTCCAGCTTAATGATTCTAAGTATAAACAGGATAAAATTAATCAAATATTCTAAGATCATAAAGAGCTCTGCTTTCATCCCACATATAGGCTCTCTTTAGCTACTCTATTAGCAAATCTGTCTCCCCCTCCCAAAAAAAAAAATAGCACTATGTGCCTATGACTTTAGGCTTCTTCCTAAAGCAGTTATTCTGTTATCACCATGTTCAGGTGTTTAATCCAAACAAAGAACAATATGTCTCCTTGATGTGTAAAGCATTCTTTTCCCATAGAAAACTGCATGCATAGTTACAGGGTGCAAGGTTGTCAAGGAAGAGAAAATCAGCTTAAGGAAGGGATAATGTGAACTCAGAAAACAGCAGTGGGTGTGTGAGCATAATCCCTTCCCTGCCTGCTGTTTCTCTGCAACAATCATCCCACTAAATTCTTCCCCTGTGGGAGACAAGCAGCTTATGAGGGGAGAAGTAGGAAAGCAGTAGACCAAAAAAAGAGGACTGATTACATCTGACACTTCTTCTCTTTTCATTACCCTATTTTTAGGGCACTCCAAACAGGGCTGATCTTCACCAAAGCTGCAAACGCAAAGAACCAACAACCTGAAAGTTTTCTAAGGTTTGATCATGGAAAGGAACTTGGCCCATCTGGCTTTCACCCATTAGCTGTGCACTGGCCCAATTTATTTTGGGTCCCAATGTCTCTGTGTCTTGTTCCACAGCTTTTTCATGGCATTTTTCATCTCAGCGTTCCTCAGAGTGTAGATGATCGGGTTCAACATGGGAGTAAGGATAGTGTAAAAGAGAGCAAAAACTTTATCCACGGGTAAGGTGGTAGAAGGGCGGACATAAATGAAGAGGCAGGGTCCAAACAGAAGCAGCACCACTGTGATGTGGGAAGCACAAGTGGAGAGGGCTTTGTGCCTGCCCTCAGACGACTGAACTCGGAGAATGAATAAGATTACTGTGTAAGACACCACCAGCACCACAAAGCAACCCAAAGCAATCATACCTGTGTTGCCAACAACCAAGGCCCCAACAATGTGAGTGTCACTACAGGCCAGCTTGAGCAAAGGGTAGACATCACAGAAATAGTGGTCAATCTCATTAGGCCCACAGAAAGGCAGCTTTATGGTGAGGAGTGTCTGCACTAAGGAATGCACAAGTCCTCCCAACCATGTGGCCACCACTAGCTGACGGCACACTCGCCTACTCATAATAGACATGTAGTGGAGGGGTTTGCAGATGGCAACATAGCGGTCATAAGCCATGACCGTAAGGATGAGGATTTCAGTGCAGCCAAAGATATGCACAGAAAAGAGCTGTGTGATGCAGCCTTTGAAAGAAATAGACTTCTTCTTACTGAGGAAATCTACTATCAGCTTGGGCACAGTGGCAGAGGAATAGCAGATGTCTACAAAGGACAAGACAGAAAGGAAGAAGTACATCGGTGTGTGGAGCCGCTGACTGGACCTCACAGTGATCACAATCAGAAGGTTGCCTACAACAATCACTAAGTAGATGACTAGAAACAGGATGAAGCAAGCTTGCTGAATCTGCTCATTTTGAGAGAGTCCTAGGAGGATGAATTCTGACACATTACTTGTGGTCTCCATTGGCCTGGAAAAGGTTACAATTCTCCTGTATTAGTGCAAAATGGTGGTTTAAGAATGCTTCAGGTTCACTGATAAGTTTTCAGAACTGCTGCATTTTTTCTCATGTAAACTGAATCAAAAACATTAGAACAATTAATATGGTTATTACTAATCATTTGATCCAAGAGAATGGGAGACACTAAATTTTAAAAAGCTGGTAGGTTTGATTGGACTACCTACTTTGAATAGTGACACATAGCTCGTGTGTCTCATGGAGCTCTTGTTTCTTTTCCCCCCGTTTCTGTGAAGTTCAAAGTATTACATATTGTGGTTGGCCAACATATAATAAAAGATGGTGCTCAGTTTATTTTGTATCACTCAAAACACAAAACGACCCCCCTGAACCTTCTTTCAAAGTACAACGCTATATCCTATAAATTCAATAGGTCTCAACCCCACATATAACTGGGTTTAGGACTGCAGCCTCTCACTTATATAGGAATTACTCCTCATAAACTCAGTGCGGTTTAGCTCTGAGTAGGCAAGTATAGGATTGCACTGCATATGTGCTAGATTATATTTCTTCTAAATTAAAGATGAATTGAATCAAGAAGCTAGGCCATTCAGTAAAGTTTTAAACTTGTTGTTTGTCTTGTCTGTCTGTCTGTCCGTCCATCTGTCCTTCAGCCCTTTAATTGTTAAATGGACAACTACAAATCTTTGACTTCTCATGCAAATGTATACAAATATGCAAATCCAAGCCCTCATAAATTTTAATAAACTGAAAAAAAAGCTGTGTTATAAGAGCAATGGAAGAAGAGTTTTGCAGTGTACATTGGTGCCCCTCTGATAAATCTTCCCCGTTCTATTAGCCAAGTTCTTCATTCATAAGTCAAAGCACTTGATCTCATTTTGTGCAGCCAGGTCCCTATTCATTAATTTGAAAATGAAGAATTTTATTACATTTCAAAATGTGAGAAAAAGAACAAACAGACCATTTGTATACACAGAAAATCCTAGGATCAGTCCCTGCCTTCTCCATTTAAAACGATCAAGTAGGATCCAGATGGTGGTTCCCATATCTATGCGATGGTGGTTCAGCTCCACATTTCAATCTGAATTTTATAAGTATACAAGGTGCTGACCCTATTTTGTTGATAGGATTTGGATAGGTCCTTCAAAATTCAGACTAAGTCCCAGAGAAGATGTGTCATTCAATGACATCAGAGCCACCAACCACCACAGGGGAGGGAGAGTGATGGGAAACATTCTTTTGTGCTTGAAATCCTGGACAGCAGCTGCCAACCAAAGCAGACAAGACTGGCCTAGCCAGATAAATAGGCTCACCTCACATAACGCCATTTCCTATGCTATTTAAGAAACAGCAATCCTATGGATAAAATTTCAATGCAATCAAAGATTAACTTCTAAGATTAAGTCTTAGTTTAATTAAAGCCCATCACAAAATGGTTTAAAATGTTTTGTCTAAGAGCTTGCTTTGGTTTTAACTGTATGTTCTCAGACAGCTTTGAAACAGAAAACAAACCCATTTAAAAACACCACTACATAACACTGATCACAAAGGGCTAGAATGCTAAGTATCACTTGTCATAATGAGGCAAAGCTAGGAAAAATGTAATGCAGGGTGTTTCCATATATGGATGAGTTGCCTGGGTTCATGTGCATAACCAATTGTGTGAGGGTGGATGTTGTACCAGGTAGAAAAATACAGCTTAGAACCATGGGACTGTCATTCACAGTCCTAAGCTCCTCGACTAGAACTTGAACTATTAGATTAATGCAAGAGTGCAAATGAAAAGAAAAGAGCAAGTATGGATGAGGCACATGGTATGCAGGATTTCCCATTACTGCAGCAGCACTTTGAGTGGGAAAGTTGCATCTGCTGAAATGCTCTTGCAAACTCTGCAGCCAGCTACTAGAGAGTATAATTGATACTGTACAAGTATCAGGTACAAAGCATACTCTCTAAATGGCTGATTGTGCAAGAAAATGCAGCACAATTTTTTTTAAAAAAAAAAAGGAACATGTTGCTGAAACTAAAGAACGAATTACTTTACATCATTTCTATTTTCTCAACATTCCTCTGGATTCCAACCAGGGCTTTGCAGTCCTCTAATGTCCTCCAGGCTCATCAAGCTGAGATAAGGTGCAGCTGACATTTACTTAAAAGGATATGGGCTGTGGCTCCCATATCAATATGGTGGTGAGTTCCTACTGGTTTCTGTGTCAGACAGCAGTGAACACATCCTGGGTTTTAGTTTGAACTTTAAAAGGACCTATCCAAGATGCTGAACCCTCTCCCTAAAATAGCCCCCCGCTTTGGATTGGACACCTTTCAGTCAATAACCTCTACACAAGTGCCAGAAGAATGTACACACCTTAAGTAAAACAGAGTATCAGGCTAGATAAAGTTTTTTTCCCCTCAATGTGTGCCTTCTATATGTGCTTTTGAAATAAAATATGCTCTGCCTTTCTGGAGCTGACTGTTTCCACAGAACAATTATTCCCCCAGACTGATATGTAACCTTCACAGTGAACAGGATGGTCTGTGTTGCAGAGGTAGAGAATTTGTGATCCTAAAGATTTGGTGAACTTCATTTCCCACGAGCTGCAATAACTACTGTTTATAATCAGGACTGATGGAAGTGGAAATCTCATACCAACTGGATAGATAGTGATTACCCAGCCCTCCCATTTGGTAAATACACCACACCATGTGACTAGAATAGATCATATCCAGAGAACCTTTGACACAATACAATTGTAGCTCTATGTATCATATGGAACACCGGGGTTTGTAGTTTACCCAGAGGCACCAGAGGAGGTCTCCGGCTTGGAATTCTAAAGATCCTCCCTATACTACCAATCTCAGGACCACATAGTAAATTGCCAGTGCAGTTAAAGTGGCATCATAGCGCTATAAATATGTAATGCAAAAGGGCCCTGATGTGTTCATTTAGGACATCAGGCCTGATCAACAAACAAACAAATATGCAGCCTTGTCCAGTGCAATCCATGTCTACTCAGATGTAAGTCCAGTTTATTTCAATGGGTCTTAATTTCCATATAAGTGGGGATAGGATTACAGTCTGAGAATCTTAAAACAAAGGCAGGGGTTCTGATGAAAACGGGGGGGGGGGATCATTCCCCTGTGAAATCATGGTGGCACCTAGCTATTGCTATTGTACTTACAGCTGCACAAAGAAATCACACACCTACTTACCCCAGAAATACTTTGCTGTTTTCAGTCCTGATTATTCATTTGACTGTTGTAGCCCTGCATTTGGTCAAAGGCAAAGAACATAGCATGTAAACTGTGTGAACTTGCAAAATGAGAAGCTCATTTACTACAGAGAATTCTGCAGTCACTGATGCCCTCAAACGAAGGAAGAAAGCTCTCCTGCCTGATTAGCTGTGGAGTCTGCTCATGAATCCCAAGATTACCACACTTTCACACTAAGCTGGATGGACCAAGGCCCATCATGAAATGAACTGGCAAAATCGGATCATCAAGATTTCAATATAGCTGAACCTCCTTAAGAACTTTCAATCAGAAGTGCACTAATGATCAAGCACTAAGAAAGACTAAAGACAATGGTTGTCATTGAGCCCTCACTAGTATAATAAAGGCTGATCAAAATCTATCCAGTGTGCACTTACTTGAGAGTAAGTTACATTGAACATGTGGAGGGCACTTCTGAGTAACACCTTGTGCTTGTGAGAATCTTTTGATTCCAAGATGGTTCAGTGATAGTGGATGGGAAAAGTAACTTGCCTCCCTCTGCAAGTACCTGCAAGTAGACAAAATTAATAACAGTCATGCTTTCCAGTGTTGAACCCCACATCACCTCTACCACCATAAAAACAGTTTCAGGGTCTCTAGTCCTGTCTCCTCCATCCTCCTTACCTTTCCACTGCTCCTCCCCATGATGTGAAAAGCATTCATCTACTTGTTCTAAGCTCTGGTAGAAAGATTTAAAGTTAATGCTGACTGGATATTACCTAGGGACCAAGCATTCCATTCAGCAGCTGTTACATCCCACCACTCCCATCCTGGGAGGCCACATCCCACAGCTCCTATAAGCCATACACTGCAAACTATTAACTATAACTATTAGCCATGAGTTTCTTGTCAACACTGATATAACATCACATTTAGAAAGGTTCCTTTATATCCAGCTTTTAATTGTACCCAAAGGATGCATCTTCAACACTTTTAGAATATATGTGTCTTTAACCATTTCTGTGCTGTGTTTCAAGGCAAAGCTTCCCAAGGTTCTCCACCAAATAATTAGTTAAGATAATAAAATATAAAGACATTTAATAAAATAATTGAAATAGTCCTAACAAGATGGTTTTTTTTAAAAAAAAGAAATTCACAGTATAAAAGGTGGAGTTTAATCCAACAGATAGTCCCAACAGGCATAATCCACTGAATCAATGGGATTTATATATGTCTTAACTTGCCATTCAGCAATTGATTTACTGGGCCTGTTACAGCCCTGGGCACCCCCCACCAAGATTGGTATGGTTTAATTGGCAAAATATTATTTAATTGGCACATATATTAATTGGCATTGATATAAAATGGAACCTGATGTGACTGGAGGATCAAGCTGGGTAGAGGAAAATCACTGACTGAAAACATGTGATTGCAAGGCAGGTCAGTCAACACTCCCTCTGGGTGTAGCCAAAGTCATTGTCAGGCAGATTACCAAGCAACTCTGGAGACAACAGGCTTAGTATCTAAAACTGGAACATCTCTGAGTATACATGGGTCGAAAGGAAAGTTCCCACCAAAACAACGAGTGTTTCAACTCTACTACCTCATACTTGGACATTCCCCTGTATTGTTCCTCAAACCTCTTCATAATATAGAGCTATAATGACAGCTATTATCTCTTTGTCACCTAAACACTAGGATCATTAACTCCATCCAGACCTCAATGTTTGTGTTGCAATTCCCATTGACCACTTCGCTGGAAGAGCCATTCACACCCATATCTGCAGGATAAATTTTGGGTTATATAAGACCTCCAATTTGAGCAGTCAGATACAGTACTCCACTTGTGGGTTGCCATGCTATGTCATGCCCTGCTTCCAGAACATGGACTTTGACTCAGAGTAGAACACTCCAGAGGCTCAAACAGGAAGCATGCCAGGACCTGCTTTACAGGAACAGGTAACAATGCCACAAACAGAACAGGAGGTGGTGCCAGCTCCAGCAGAGAATCCTGCTCCTTCAAACACAGAAGATTACCTACCAGTACCTACCTTTGCTGAATGCAGACAACAGAGAGAGAGCCTACGTTGGTCCCAGAAAATTTATAAGCACCAACAATCACTCAGGCAACAGCTACGTTAGGTAGCTGACCTAAATAGCTGCCACTCTTTCCCTCTAGGAGTTGTCAGAGCTTATCTGACTTTTCTGTTTGCTGGATGTCTTGCTGAACTCTGTGCCTGATTCTGGATTACTCTGACTTTAGACTTGCTTGCCTTCAAATTCTGTTGGATTTTATTTTTGACCTTGTGCTTGCTGAATAAAAGTAAGTAATGAGCTAGGAGCTATTCAGTTCATTTTCTTTGAATTATCAGCTGTGCTGCTGGTTCTGAGATAGGACATGCTGTCACTCTGATTCCTGAAAGACCATCTAAGCCACATCATTGCTTTCTTTTCAGCTCTCCAGATCAGTAATTATCACCTGAACCCTAAAATTCCTCTATCCACAACTTTCCTGCTTTTATCCTTCAATTAGCTCTTGTGAGAGTGTGTGGGTGCTTGAATCATTTGCATACATGTGTGAATCTTTCTATAAAACCCATTTTAGCTTATTTTGGAATTTCTGGCTGTTTCTTTCCTGTGTGACCCTGTAATTTGGTGGAAAGATCTTGTTCAGTTACTCTCCCCCCACAAATCTCCTAATTTGAGCTAATTAATTCCCTGCTGTCACGTGGAGGTACTGGCACTGCAAGTGGACCCCATGTTTTGGATTCACAGGCCTACACTAACTGAAAGTGACAAATGGATACAGCCTTGGGTTTGCATTCAATAAAAATCAGCTTGGTCAAGTAGATACTATTTTTTTAAAGGAAACAAAGAAAACAGAGTATTGCCTTTCTGTATGCATTCCAAGGCAGGGTGTTGTGGGGCCATCAAGGAAGAAACCCTGTCTCTCATACTCATTAGCCCAATAAATCTTACTGGTGGCACATGATGAGCAAGGTCCCCATGGCTGATTTCAGGTATGGGCAGCTTTGGGTAGGTTCAGGCTACAATCCACTGAGAGCTTTCAAAGTGACAAGATGTCTTTTAAAACTGAGCCTAGAAATCCACCAGTGTCCAGACCAGCTTCAGATTCAGAATAGGTTTCACATGTTTTGGTAGCTTAGCTACCATAAGTAACCCAATTACTGTATTCTGTATCAGCTGAAACCATCTAGATCATGCAGAACCCCGAATACATGGAAAGAAATTATCATTACACTGATCCCAAAAGAAGAGAGATTCATCTGACAAGCAAAATTACAGACCAATCTCTCTGCTAAATTTGGATTATACAATTTTGTTTCCATCTTGCCTGATTGGTTGCAAAAGATTCAACAAGTATGGATCCACAAGGATCAAAGCAGCTTTCTCTCCAAAAGATTCTTGAAAAATAATATAAGGACTATCTTAAATATTATTGAATTTTATCAAAAGTACTAGTGTATTTACCCAGTGTTGCCTGGGATTTTATTTTCCTCTTAAGAACTCACCAAACTTTCTTCACTAGTACCTGTAACTTTTCCCCACATTTCACAATGCAATCTGTATTCAGAATTATATACAGTTTGGCTTCCTGAGGGAGTACACTGTCCTCCTTCTTGCTGCTAGGCCCCATCTCCATAGCAACTGGCCTATTTCAGCACCTGTAACTTTTCCCCATATTTCCCAATCCAATCTGTATTCACACATCTTGTATTATCTCTCAAATGTCTTTTTGGCAAAACCCCACGTTGATCTTTGTGTATTACCTGATTTAAAATCTTTTTCATTCTTTCTGTTATTATTGATGAATGATTATAAATTATTCACAACAATAATGAAATCAGTTATATCTCTACCTCATTTTGGTATAAGTGTTCTTTGCATATGTCCAGCTATCTGGTATTTTCCCAGTATCCAAAACTGAGTTCACTAGTTGTTGTAGTGTGTTGAATATTTGCTATTCAAAAGTTTTATGGTATAATGGGCAATCCACCTCTCCTGAGGCTTTCCCCACTTGCATTTTTTTAAAGCCTTCTGTCAATTCCATTGAACTTATTTTAGCATTAAGAATTTATTTTTGTTCCTCAGTTCTAAAAAGTAAATTCTGTGAATCTAAGCACTTTCTGATCTTTTCTTTAGAAATTCCTTGTACATTATACAATCTTGAATAATATTTGAAAGAGATCTTATTTTCTTTCTCTGTTAAATTTTTTCCATCTTTACTATTCAGAATAATTTTCTTTTTTCTGTCTTTCTTCAATTTATAAGCAAGATCTCTGGCTGGAATCCTGTTGATGACACACAACTCAGAGCTACACACATTTTGTATATACATTTTCTTGGATGGTGCTCAAGCAGCTAGTCACTAGATTCTCACACAACATCTGTCCTCGCTCATTCTGGGCAGTCAACCAACACAGCGCAGCTGATAAGGCAAACAGCAAGCAAACAGTTCAAGAAACACAGCAAGAGAAATGGTCAGTTAATCACTGACAAGTCCTGGAAGGGAATGACTGGGTTTTTATAGGTCAACAGCTTAACCAAGCTGCTGCCTAATTAAATGTTGTTTCCTATAAATTCATTGAGATCTGCATATGCTTTCTGTCCTATCTCAGTCCTGCACAGCTGGTAAATCAAACAAACAACCTGAATATCTCCCTGCTTGTCACTTACTTCCAGGCAGTAAGCAAAGAGTCATAAATAAAGTCCAACATAAATAAAGTCCAGCAGCATTTCATGGCATGGAAGTGTTCAAGGTTAATCCAAGCATTTGTCAAGGCATCCAACAAGGTAGAAGATCAGATAAGCTCTGACAACTCCTGGAGGGGAAGGACACCAGCTAAATGGACCCAAAGCCTAGCGAAGCTGTGCCTTAATTGATTGTTGCTGGTTATAAATTCTGAGAAAGTGACTCTGAGTCTCTTTTTGCTGCCTGTACTGTGTGAAGCTGGGTCTAGGTAAGTGTTCCTCTATATCAGAAGAGGCAAGACTCTCTGTTGGAGCTGGCACCGTCCCCTGTTCTGTTTCCAGCACTGTAAGCTCTCCCCGTACAGCAGGCCCTGGCATGCCTTCTGTTTCAGCCTCTGGTGTACCCTCTACTTCAGACTCTGGGTCAGAGTCTGTGCTCTGGAAGCAAGCCATGGCTCTTTCCTTTTGAGGTCTATGCTTGGCAAAGGTGGGTATAGGTGAGCTATCGTCTGTGTCAGAAGGGGCACGGCTCACTGCTGGAGCTGGCACTGCCCCCTGTTCTGTCTCTGGGATGGGTAGTACTATCTCCTCCTTTTCAGCAGGTTCCACTGTTTCAGTCTCTGAGTCAGAGTCCATTTCAATGTCCTGAAAGCAGGGTGTGACACCACCGAACACTCACCTCACTGCTGGCAGCCATCAACCTGGTGGACTATGCCACAGATGTGTACAGTCTAGGAGGCAATCAGACACCACTCAACCTGACTGCAGCTGCTGGGGATGGCATGCAACCTGATTCCTCTTCCCCCAGCTGCAGAACTACCGGTGAGTGTCATCTGGGTTTTTTTCCCCACCTCACCACTCAGAAAAAAAAAGTGTGTGTGTGTGTGTGTGTGTGTGTGTGTGTGTGTGTGTGTATATATATATATATATATGGCAGCATACCCAGGGTTCACAGCTGGTTTGGAGAGGGAGAGATACAGACCTGCAGGTGTGGAGGATTACACTCCACACACCTCAGTACAAGATTTCTGCCTATGATTCACCCATACATACTGACAACAGTGTAACCTAGACCTACAGATGACTTCTCTCAGTGGCTTAATGTACATGTTAAAATGTTGAAGGGGGAAATGAGCTATGAGCTGGGATGCAAGATATGTCCATGCTACCTCTGGAATTCTAAAAGCTACAGTCCAAAAAAGTGTAGCCTTTTAGTCTCAGTGTGAATTCCAGAATTTAGGAGCAGCCATTGGGAAGGCCCTGACTTACAAGATTCGTCTGTGAAGAATATTGGGACTGAGAAAAGGGTCTCTCCTGACGATCTCAGGTCCTGGAAGACACATGTGGGAAGATATAGTCCAGAATCCTGTTAGTTAATCCCAATTAGAGTAGACCTATTATCAGTTGTTAATGAGTTAATAAGTTGTTGTTGATGATGAGTTAACACATAAGAAAATCCAACTGATTCATTGGATCTACATTAGTTGGGACTAACATATGGATTTCATACCCTCCAGTTGTTCTGACCAGTCTTGATTAATCCTCTATCATACCATTTTTTCAGCTGTTTCTAAAATGTTCCAGTCTATCTTTCCTCCTCCCACTTTCCCCCTGTCTTCAGCTTACTTCAACTGCTGCAAATGGAGTTCAAAGTACAACAGTAGTTTGGAGTTAGCAGTGAGGAGAGGAGAGGATGGACCCTTTCCTGCATACTCAGGCAAAAGCAATCTCTCTTGGTCTCTGTATTCTTCCTTAATGACTTTTGCCTTCTTAATCACACTCTGATGTGATTTGGCCACACATTTCCCTGTTTTTATCTGCAAAGTATTGGTGTGTCTGAGATTTAGGCCATGGTCTGTCAGAGGGCATAAACTGTATGAGGTTTCCTATGACATAACCACTTCAGAGTGCATCATTCCTTGTCTTCATCTATGCTATTTTGGTATATAAGTTACAGAGATTTCCAGTGGCACCTACTGGCTCCTACATCAGTGGAGCAATGCATCACTTTGAGCATATTTTTATTCCCAAAATAGTTTCAGTATTTTTGGTAGCTCCTTTAACTTTTATACTAAAATCCACAAAGGAGCACCACTGGTGATTTCTTTTCCAAACAAAATCAATTAGGTTTATTGGCTGTGGACCTATTCAAATTGCTGGGAAAAGTAGGGCATGGTAAAACTATTATGTTCTGAGTTCCAATATTTATTTCCAGAATTCCCTGAGAGTGCTGGAGATTTGGTCATCCCCAGAAAAGTTAGTTTTGGTAAATCAAGCGGGCAAGGTGACACTGCTTATTTTTTTTAATAATTTTTATTGAGTTAAGTAAAAATGAAAATAAAAAAGTAGAAAATGGAGGTTACAGAAGGGGAAAAAATTAAACCAGAGTAATACATATGAATTCCAAAATTGATATTGTCACAGTCTTCCAATCAACTGGCATTTGACCTCTCCACTTTATCTATCACATCAAAAGATTCCCATTCATTACTAGGCTCCTATAATTGTACAAAAATTTTCTTTGTATTACTCCCTTCATGTATTTCAAAGTCGTTTCACAATTCCTTTCCTTCTCTCTCTACCACCCTCCCTTATCCCACCCTCTGCCTCAAGAAGTATACTGTATATTTTATATATATGTGTGTGTGTGTGTGTATAAATATAAAACAATTTATATATACAAATCAAAATATATTAATCAATTTATAATGATTAACCTGCAGTTTCTATCCCTAAAGTTGCATTCTTTCCCCAGAGAGATTCTCATATGGATAATACTATCTTCCATCCATTTTTTAATTGGGTTGTAGATTTATCCATTGTCAAAATCCTAATTTTATCATACGTTACCATTTCATATAGCTTCAATGCCCAATCTTCTATACCTGGAATTTCAGCTTATTTCCATTGTCATGCAAAACCTTGCAAGTGTGACCATATATAGTAG
>CAOKZL010004225.1:0-39827 GCA_948472985.1 Iguana delicatissima
TTGCTTCTGATGTTGTAATATAGAAATCAAGTAAGCAGGAACATGTCTGAAGGAGGATGACTTAAGTGTTAAAAGGTCTGGAAGCCAAACCCCATAAAGAACAGCTGTGGGTATTCAGTATGTTTTCCTTGAAGAAGAGAAAATTGAGATGTGATATAAGTTATCTTCCTATAAAATTGGAGCAAGTGTCTGGGACCTAAACAGAGTCAATTTACCATTTCCTCTCACCCCCGGCAAAAAAAATAAACCCTAGGAAGCATTTCTGGAATTGTTTAAAAAGGAACAAAAAACTAAAAGCTCTACAATTTATGATTTTAAAAATTAATACAATCATCTGAACTATAGTTCAGATGAGCTGTAAAATGTAGCAGTTTTGCTCCTACAACCCTTCACATACCATAAAAACCTGCCATATCCTCTCCAAAATTGGCCAAAATTAGGGAGTGAGCAATGTCTACTCTGGTTTTGATATCAGCTGGGAGGTCTGGGAGTTGTTTTTAATGCAAGTGCAGTATATGGGCAGCCTCCATACAATATGACCAAAAAACACATTGTATTATACTGCTACATGTATGCCAAAGTTTTTAGAGAGCCTGCTAAATGGTGCAACAAGTTCTATATGGATTTTATATTGTTTGATTATGTCTGTTCTTTAAATCTTAATTTGTAAGGCACTTTGAGAGCATACTGAAAGCAATACAAATCCTCTAAATAAATAAAAGGAGTACTGATACAATTTTTACTCATTACTTCTGCTTCTAGATAAGCAATACGTTATTTTCACTTCGTTCAGTT
This sequence comes from Iguana delicatissima, assembly GCA_948472985.1. NCBI lineage: Eukaryota > Metazoa > Chordata > Lepidosauria > Squamata > Iguanidae > Iguana > Iguana delicatissima. The sequence continues at coordinate 796 of CAOKZL010004225.1, forward strand.
ACGTATTGCTGTCATTTCTCTCTAGATGTTCCAGGATGAACTGGTGTGTTGCTGGTGTCATCTATGCCTGCATTGGGGGATAGGTTTCAGGAGTGTGAAAGAACAGTTCTGCTGAGAATGCATTCTGCATGGCTCCTGGTGGCCCCCTTCCTCCCCATTAACCCCCCCCCCCATTGACCTATACACATTGATATCCAGCTGGAAGGGACCAGGCACATACTGTGCGCCATTTGCATGCTCCCACACTGTTAACATACCCAGAGACCCACAGGAATCAAAGAGTTCAGACAACTTGTTTGTTTTGTGGAGCAAAACGATTTGCTATTGATATGGTTAGTGATTAAGTAGCGAAACAGGAATTTCGAGGTAGCATGCACATTGCCAAAGCATTCTTTAGAGGGCCACGCTTGATGCCCAGCTTCATAGCAGCCATGCCCAAGCACTATTGCGACCCAGGGAGATGCAGCGAAGCTTATCAGTTTGTTGCCACACTAACAACCTGCCTTACCTGATGTCTCCACATCAGAGGTATCCTGGGAATCCCCCAAAAAGCTCCTGGCTATGGGCACGCTCTGGAGCACAAAAAGGGAAACGAATGGGTGGAATTTCCATGCATAAATGAGTTAGTGATACAAAACTAAAATAGAGAGACCTGTACAGCTAACATTCATACCTTCTGATGCTGCAGCCTCCTCCACTCTGTGATCCCCGTCCTCTGCAATCTGCAAGCTTGCGATGACCCTTGGTGGGTGTGCACCCGCGTCACCACCCAAAATTCGAGATAGTACCTGGGAGCCAAGGACAGGTAACCCGGAGCAGGCCTCTCCTTACTTGCAGCGACCGCATGACGGTAGTCCAGCCGCAGCCATTTAGTTTTTGTGCGGCATTCTTCCGCTGTGCCTCTTGTGCCCTCTTCTTTCCATTTCCCTGGCTATTTCTTCAAATACTTCGATATTCCGGTAGCTTTCCTGAAGATCTGCCTGGTACTTCTGTTCGCCCCCACACTTCAAGGAGATCCTTTACCTTGGAGTGTCACCACGTGACCCCCCTGCCTTTTGCCCTGCTTTTCCTCGAGTTGAAATCTCCCTCTCCAGGCTAGACACACATTTCCCTGGCTTGCATCTTGGGTCTCCATAGCCACCTTCAACAAAACTCTTCCGCAAAGTTTGGCTGACCACGAGGTTGCTAACTTCCAAGTAATGGCTTCCTCCTGGTCACCCCAGCACAGTTCTCTTCCGGCAACGCTTTGCACATGCACAGCGGCCACCAGGACTTGGTGCCGTGGGACCCCCACAGGAAGGCGGTGGAACTGCAGCCTTTCTGTGGGCATGTCGGGGCGGAATAGGAGGCAGGTAGAGGTAGAGCATGGGAGTTTCTAGATTTATTACTTTTTATCCTTTTATTACCCTGCTGTCCCTTTAGGTAGATAGAGGATAGATAGATAGATAGATAGATAGATAGATAGATAGATAGATAGGTAGATAGAGGATAGCTAGCTAGCTAGATAGCTAGATAGGTAGATAGAGGATAGATAGATAGATAGATAGATAGATAGATAGATAGATAGATAGATAAATAGATAGGAGTATAAAGGTATATATATATATATATATATATATATATATATATAGACAGAGAGAGACAGAGAGAGAGAGAGATGGAGTGTGAGGGTGCCCTCTGGGGTGATTTTGAAACCAGGGAGATGCTGGCTATAGTTAGAAATGGTACTCCGTAGTACAAATGCCCCCAATAGGGAATACTACGAGACCATTGCAAGGGGGTTGTCACAGCAGGGGTTTGACAGAACGCCCGCACAGGTCAACTCCAAATTCAAAGCCATTAAGGCAGCGTTCTACGACTGCATGGAATGCTTCAATGGCCACCCACCCCATGCAGCGAAGCCTCCTTACTTTGGCACCATGCTGCGGCTGTGGAAGTCTCGGGCGCCCTTCCTGGCGTGGCCGCAGAAGAGGACGTGAGTAGCCTTGACAACCATCCCCCTCCCAATGAACAAGTGATGGTGAATCAAACGGTGGGGGGTTCCTGGGTTCCCCCATTATGTAAGCACACACTGACAACAGCATGTGCCACTTCCCAGGTGCCAACAGCCGTGCGACCCGGCAAGATTTTGATGTTGCCGGGACCCAGAAAAGGGAAGGCAAGTGCAATATCTCCAGTTGTAATGAAATTTCCAGCCCTGTCCCTACGTATGCAAACACGTGGGGAACAGGTGTGTTTTACGAAAAGTCTGTCCGCTGTTTGCAAAGGTTAAGAGCTTTACTGTTTCCTGTTTCTCCAGAGCCAGAAACAAATCCTGCTGGGTGACGCCTCGGGCCCCGGGGAGGAAAGTGATGGTGGAGGTACTGGGGAAGATATAGGTAAAACATGTGCAACAGCTTTGGCATGAAAACTTTATTAACAGCTAGGAAGTTGATCTGTTTCCGGGGTAACATTTGTTTCCCGCTTATTTCTATTTCAGCCACGGGCGCACAGCAGAGAGCCCCGCTTGTTCCTCCCCCGGTCACGGCGATCTGGTGATTGATGTGCCAGGGGAAGAGGAACAAGCAGCTGAAGGTACAGTAATCACCTATTTGGGAGAAAATGCAGAGATTAGACACCCAATCTGGAGCAGGGATGTTGAGTGGTTTTCTTCCTTTCGCAGTTGGCGCAGTGTCCGCAGTGGAGGAATGACAGGAATGTCCGGAAGACATTCCTGGCCCATCCTCACGTACAACTGGCAAGTATCAATAAAGTATTCTGCGGACGGTGGCACAAATGGAGGCCCCCTCCGAGTGGTAGGTCGCCAATGTCTTTTCTTTCTTTTCTTTCTTTTTCTTCCCAGGTCCATCCCCCAGGAGCTGAGGTCCCTTGCAGATTCTTTGATGGGGGGATCACACGCTGGAAAGGAAAACAGCAAAGATGTGTAAGTTAGCAACATGGGTGGCCATGATGGAAGGTTGGCTACGGTGCTTTCAGTGAGCGTGTCAGCACGGCATCCTAATATCTGCTCTCCCACCCACAGATGAGTCTGCACAGAGAAGCCTGCTCGAGGTGTCATCCGCCCTCCATAATTCGTACGCGGAAATAAGGAAATAAGGAAGGACCTGAAGTCACAGATGAGGAGGAGCAACCTCCTATAATCTTTTGCAACCTTTCTTTATGTTTTGCTGGTTTTCTGTTCTGTTGGCTGACAATTTTACCTTATTATTTAATAAAATATATTTCTCCAAGCGTTCCTGTAACTTGTCTTCAATGGTTGCATATAACCAGTTAGCCCTTGGAAGCAGTCTACAGTTTGACCTCGATCCGCCCGCCGTAGCAAGGCATCACCATACCACACAGGTGTGCAAAGTCTCTAAAGATCGTGTGAACAGGCCCCAAATCCCATGCTAACCTAGGATGCTAAGCAGGGTGTGTTAGGATTTAAACTTGGATGGGAGACCACCACTGAAATCCATGGTTTGAAGGAACGCACATACAGCTTATGGCCTATACCTGCTAGTACTTGAAGCAACTGCTTCTTTTGAAAGAGAAGCCAGGCGACCAGTTTGGGCTGCAGGCTTTTTGGAGAACTGGAAGCTGGAGGTTTTTCGCCACCAGGTGTTCCTTGTGTGATCCCTCTCTCAGCCTCGAAGGACGGGCCACCAGGAATTCACCTGCGAGCAAATCATGGGTTTTGGGGAGGCTTGTGTACACAAAGCAGATGGTCATCTTTCTGTCTGGAGCACCCCACTTAGCCCCCTCCTCCCATCCTGTGGGCCCGTGTCCCTCTCGTGGCCCCCACCAACCACCCACCCAATCAGGCTCTAGTTCTGTTGGAGCAAGGGATGTCAGTCAGCCACCCCACCACACATTTTGGTCCATTCTGCCCAATGCAGGACATGGCCCCCTGCCCCGTTTTCCCTCATGTTGTGGGCATTTCCGGGGGAGAGTCATGATAGCCCCACAACGGTTTTTCAACGTGAAGGCGACATTAAGTTAATTCTTATGACGGTGAGGCTTCCCGTGGCCCCCCTTGCCCCCTGGCTCACACATCCAGCGGTTTGTGGTGGGTTGTGAAATGGCGGTATTGATAGAGAGGGAGACTTTCCAAAAATCCCCCCCCCTCCAACATGCCACCGTGGATGAAAGCAAAGAATCCACAGCCCCCTGAAGCTTCCAGACCCCCACTGAAACTTCAGGGGGCTGTGAATTTTCGCTTTCATAGGCAGTAGCATGTGGGGGGTTGATAGAAATAAACCCAATTTACCAAACTTGTAATTCTAGTTTACATGATATCCCCGCAGCGCTTTTTCAAAGTGAAGGCGCCAGTGCGTGTCGGCTTCCTGCGGGACCCCTTGCCGGCCACCATGCTGCCCTTTCCGTCCAGTGCCCTCTGGGCAGGGTGCCGAAGGGCCCCCACCACCACCGCCGCAGCCCCCCTTTCCCCGACTCACACATCCAGCGGTTTGTGGTGGGTTGTGAAATGGCGGTGTCACTAGAGAGGCGACTCCTAAGAAATCCCCCCACCCCCACCCCCAATAGCCCACACCAGATGAAAGCAATAAATCCATCTGCCTGAACTCACGTCCCCATCAAATATCAAAAGGCGATTTTAGGATGGACAGTAAAGAAATAAGTCCAATTTAGCATACCTGCAATGCTTTTCTTCCTGCTGTGGGCTCTCGCTTAGCGAGGATTAAAAATCAGGCGGCGTGCCACTCTTTGTGCGGTGGGCCAACTGCCGAACCTGTCCACGCCCACGGCCCACCCCCCGTTCATCTCAGGGGCGAATCAGCGCGAATCTGTGCTTCCACACAAGTGAGCAGGGGGGCCGTCCGTACGCGGCTCGGGAGAAAATAAGCACTTTTTTTCCAGTTTTTAAAAAGCATGTGCAAGCACAGTTGGAGACGTTTCTGAGCAGATTGAGGTGTGGAACTGAAAAATTAAAGACGACTCAGCGCATTCTAAGGTATAGAAGACCTCCGTCAGATATCACGCTACAATGCGCTAAAACGTTTTATTACCCCGTGTGGAAAAGGCCACCAGTCACATAGCTAACTAAGAAATTAGAGGTTGAGTTAAGGATAGAGATTTTCAGGGAAAATGGGTGATACGACTCCTGTCTCGTCATCCTGGACCTGCGGGATAATCCGGGGGGTAGGAGAAGAAACTCAGCTTGATTAGCTGAGGGGAGCTCACCAAGCACAACAGCAACAAAGCTTGATGGAAGTTCGGAACGATCCGAGGTTGCTGCAGTCTCAGCTACTGGAGCTGAGGGGAATGCTCGCCGGATAAAGCAGCAGCAAGGCTGGATGGAACTCAGGAGCAATCCGAGGAAGGTCTCGGAGTCAGGGGTTTTTATAGGGTGAATTGAGACTGCAGGCTTTGCCTAACTCGGGGTAAACAATGAGTTTTGGGTGCGAGACAATGTCTCAGAAAGGTCACAATTTAGCATGATTGAGTTAAGTAGAATTGACAAAGAGGTAGACTGTATGCAAATGCTGAGTGCTTGGCATTAAGCTTCTAGCTTGCCAAGTTACCTGCTCAAGGCAGGGAGTCCTTTGTAAACAACGTGCATACATATGAGGGTGTTTGCAGAGAGGTCTCCTAAAGCAGTGACCTGGCTATTTCTGGCCTGCCTGTATTGTTTTGGGACATTGCAGCATTTGATGGCCGAGCCTAGTTCTGGGCTTGTCCAGGGGCCTGACAAACACGTGGAGATGGGTGGTGGAAGAGAGCCAAATTATTGATATCAAAATGATATCTTTATACTATCTCCAAGGAGGCCTAACCTGCAGTAACACTGTAGTTGATAATAGTATCTGCTCTTAAGTTTGGCAGAGCCTCCATCAAGAATGTGTCCCACTCAATCTCTAGTTGAGCCAGGTCATATCCACATAAACTACCTGCCCTTTGGGAGAGTAGATCTAGTTGTATGGGCAGAGATAGGTGACACAGCTCCAGGGTGAACAACTCCAAAAGCTCTTGAAAGTCTCAATCTGGAATTGTGCTTCTTCACAAACCAGTTGATCCATTTCAGGTCCAAGATTTGTTCTTCTTCGGAACTATGAAAAAAAAAAAAAGGAGTTGCAGCCCCTCAGTTTTTGAGATGATGGGACCATTTCAGTTGTCCCAATTTTAATTAGGTGTTGAACACCCTCCAAACAAGACAATGCTTTTTCTCAGTCTTTCACCTTGGAGAAGGAATGAAGAAATTGTTAGGAAGACAGCAAAAATATATTAAATACCTTTCCCATAATGTTTTTAGAATCCACTGAGCTAATGTGGTTGTCATGGGTGAATTTAGACCATTCTTTCCTTACTACATTTGTTAGGGTTTTTTTTTTGGAGGGGGGAGCTTTGAAGTCACACAGTTAATAAGATTTAATTGGCAAATATGTTAACTGGCTTAAAATATAAATGATAACTTCAAGCCATGTGGAAGAGGGAACTGGGTTGGAAAAACAGGCCAGGGAGGTGACCCCAAGCATGGCCAGGTTGCAGAAGATAATCCTTTCAATGAGAACAACAGCCATTTCTGAGCAAGAGCAACCCCTTGCAGTGTACATTTCCTGCCAAAGTCTTTCAAACACAAACATCTTACTAAATCCTGTCTTCAGACACAGAAAACTGTAAAAGCAGATATCAACTCTGTAACACCTATTTCTGTTTTTGTCACAAAAACACATGGAGCCTTGTTTGTTTTGACAGCTCTGGCTCAAGAAAACAGGAAGATTTCCCTCAAATCAATAATTGTTTCATCCTCCCACCTGTGACTTCTTCCTGGTCCTCAATCACAGCCATCAAAACCTTTTGCCATCTACATGTTAAGATCATCAGCTTGCTTCCTTCAGTTATTAACAACCATCAACTCATCCCGTTACCTTTTGTCCACCCTGCAGTCCTTTTGATTACACAAGTAGAGAGTCAATAACACCTCAGGCCTCCAGGGCAGATTTTTTTGGGGTATAAAGAGATCTGGATTTTGTGTCCTCCATACAGCATTTTCAGTTTCAGGGATCTACTTTGTCAATCAGACTTTTTGCTATCCTTTGGCACCAGTCCAATCCACATCACCACTTCTTCACTTCTCTCTGGATGGTAAATATAACCCGATCCCCTTTCTATTCTTCTATCCAATTTTCCTCCCTTTCTTTTCAGTTAGCCTTGTGTGATTGCTAGTGTCTGACTATTTTGTGTTTTGCGTGTGGGCATGTATGTCTTCCCTCAATAAAATGCATTTAAATTGTGCCATAAGTCTTCTGGCTGATTTCTTTTTAGCAGTTACCCCATATAACATAAGTGTTAGATCTCGCTGAGTTACCACCCTCTCTCAGACCGTCTATTTTTAAGCTAATTATTCCCCATTATTGAACAGGAGTTCAATAATGATGTCACTGGTAGGCACTCATGGAACCCACATTTTGGGGTAATACCTTCATAAAGTTTGCAGGAAAAAGCACAACAGAAAAAGAGGACCATGGCTTAGTGAAGGAAACACCCTTGCCCATGGAACAGTCTGGGTTGTCAGGCTGGGAGACATCCAATGAACATGACAAGTCAAGAATCTTTACAGCCTTGTGCAAAGAGACTGCAAAGTCCTTAGGCTGAAAAAGTCTAACTAAAGCAGGTGTCTCAGAGGCCTCCATATGCTAAAGGTGCTGGGCAGTCATGGCTTGAAGGCAGCCAACTACAGCTCAGGGAGACTGTGAAAGGAGCTGTGGGTGAACGGAATATAACAAAAGCAGAAGCGTGTCTCTGTGAGTAAGAGACAAAGTTTTATTTTTATAAAGACAGAGTTTTGGAATTGAAGAGAAGGGTGGATTTTCCAGACAGTATTGGACTGAATAGGAAATAGCCTGTTAGAAGGGAAAATGAACTATAGTTTTGGGAACCTAAAAGAATGTAATATTAGAAGTTAATATATTGTTTTTACTGTGTTTAATAAACTTATTAATGCTATTATTTTTAAGACTTCCTCTGACCATCTCTATCAAGTCTGCATTGGAGTCAGGCCACATATACCAATACAGAACCCATACAACAACATAGTCACAGGTCACATATAAGGGAAAACCTTAAGACTCAGAAATCCAATTCAGAAACAGGTTAACTGGGGAAACAAGGGCAGGTGAGTGGTAAGATTCCTATGGGTTGGAACTGTCCGTCCAGCCTGCATAAAGGGATATCTCACACTTCTCATCCGCTGACAGATCCCCTTCCTCAGACTCAGAGTTATTTGAATCTTCCTCATGTGAAGAGAAGTCCAGAAACTGGGGTTTTGCTGGAGCACTCTTGAGCACTGCCTTATTGCTTCTATGTTTGGGAGAAAGTGTCGTTGTGATCTGAAATGACCACAAATGCCAAAGAAGAAGATGGCTTCCCATCTTTTTCAAAATGCTGGGCTCAGTAATGTTGTTTAGTTTGAAAAGTTCTTCACTCAGAGCAAGAAATAGACAACTCATCTCTAGAGGGTTAGGGGGAGAAGAAAAGGATTTCTTGAGAATGCACCAGTACCATGGGAAACCCAGCCTTATTGCATCTCAGGTTCATCTCTGCTGGTAATGGACAAGAATGCATGGAGCCATCAGAGAAAACCACTTTCTCCTGAGTGATGACCATCCAGACCTGATTACAAAAGTTCAGATGGAGGGCCTGCCCTCCCACCCCGGCAAGGGAGTGCTGTTGAATCATTTACTCCTTCCAGCATAGAAGTTGCAGGTACTTCCCTAGGCCCGTTCCAGGCCTGGCCATTGTATCATGAGGTGCTTCAGTCATGGATGGGGAGATCTTGCCTTTTGGCAATGGCATATCTACTGCTGTTTCAACACAGATCCCTACAGTGGTATTGGTGGTCTCAGAGTTGAAAATGGAGGTGTGTGCTGGGGGCAGGATCTGCAGACACCCCTGGAGTTGCTGCAGTGAAAAACTAATCATAGAGGGCAAAAGTGTAAGAAAGAGAAAAGAAAATATGAAGAAATAGTTAAACTAAGAGAGAAAGAGGGTGCAAGAAAAGAATGAGCTATTTGGGGCAAGTCAGGAACAAGACTGAGTTGGGTTGTTCCCCCTGTTGGCAAACTTTTCCAGAGCAAATGGGAGGAAGCAACCAATGTAGGAGGTTTCCTGTCCAGTGCTGCAAAATGTGACAATGAGGTATCAGTGGTTGCTTTCCTGTGGGAACATATAATACCAGCCTGCCATAAGAATACAAAGAGTACAACAAGATTATCCTTCAGGAGGTCCTTTATGAAACTTGTACTAGGTCAGGGCTGCCTTAGGAAAGAGTGTGTCCTTGGTCCTCTGCTTGTGAAAAACTCCATTGTCTGCTTTGAACAGGGCTGATTGTCTGATTTGTATGTTTTTAATGATATTACTATGTTTGCACAAGTCAAATAAATGGGTCATAGAGAAAGACAGAAGCACTAGAAGTCAAAATGACAAAAATTAGACTGTATACCTCAGATATACAATGGAAAGACATGACTCATTGGAAAAGATGACAATGCTTGATACAGTTGGAGACAGTTAAGAAAAGAGGAAGAGTGCATTACAGATCAATTTACTCAATCAAAAAAGCCAAGGCCCAGAGCCTGCAAGACCTGAAAAGGCTGTCAATGACAAGATCTCTTGGAGGTGTGTCATTCATAGTGTTATTATGAATCAAAGCTGACTTGACGGCACATAACAATAGCAATTCTTCCCAGTCTGGCAGAAAAAGAAATATAAAAGCACATAAACTACAATATTTACCCTTTCTTTGGCACTCAACCAATTGTCCAAGGCCCTCCCAAGTAAAAAAAAAGTGTCTTTGTCTGATGGAGGAAGGACAATAGAAGAACTGTCCCTATGAAACATTTCCATAGCCCCATTTTTCCACAGTTACTGCTAAATTCAACACAATCCATAGTTTATTTTTGATTTTTTTTAAAATCATTCTACTTGCTAAGAATCTTCTTGGATCCTTGCTTCTCAACAATGGATAATAACAGTGACTTAATTAATAATGTAAAGGTATCAGCAATTTGGGCAGGGTTGGCTGGTGGTTCCTGTGCCTCTGGAGCACTGAAAGCATGGTTGTGTAGAGAGATAGGCTTACCATCTTCGATAGTGCCTCTAAAATTTAGACTAAAACCCAGAGCAGATTCAGTGGCCAATTATGTGCCACTGCTGCTACTGAATGGGGGTGAACCACTTTTGGCTTTCCAGATGTTGTTCCATAACCAGCAAGGATAACACATAGAAGTTTCAGCCTTGTAACATTTGGAAGGCCATGGATGTTGCCTTGCAACAAATGATGCATGAATGAATTGTTCATCGTCTTCCTACACTTCCAAGATCTCATGCTAGGGTGCAACTTGCTGTTCCTCTCTATCCCTGGGCTACATGTCTCCTTCGTTGTTTACCTTTAAACAGCAGAATATGACACTTCCTGTGTAACCATGTGCCTTCTTCCATCTCATTGTAAATTGCTCGGGTAGATGAGATACTGTTCTACTTTTCATAGTAAAGAACCAAATGTAACAAAATCATTTTTTTCCAACTTTGTGGAAAGATCCTGTGCTACAAATGAACATTGTGTGGAATAGAATTTTTTTTAGAAAAATATGATAGAATGGAAAATAAATACTTTTCCTTCCACTCTGAATAGTATGTGTATCTATGAGCACACAGACATTGAAGATAAAACTGGAGCTTGGACATATTGCCATTTGGATCATGATTGTGGATATTTCTGTGTTACAGGTTTGATACAGAGCCCAGTATTGCTCTTTACATACACCAGGTCACCTGTCCCACCAAAACCCTTCCCCACATACCCCTACTGGTGAAGTCAAGCAAAATAAGGTGTTGGAGACATATGTGTCCCTACGTTTCTGTAGGTGCATGGCCAGGAACCACAAGGGTGGTAAAATAATAATAATAATAATAATAATAATAATAATAATAATAATAATAATAAAAAAGAATGAGAACACATTATTTTTTAAAGGGTCTTTTAAACATACATCATTGCCAGGCTAATTCCCATCCACAACTCAGTGAGATACATTTCCAACAATTCTTAACAATTTCAAAGGCCATTTCCACACTATACTGCTATAGTGCTATTATTCCACTTTTAACATTCTGTGGAATTCTGGGGTTTGCAATTTACTGAGGCCAGAGGACTATCTGGCTGAGAATTCTGAAGTCCCCTCCCTAAACTACAAACCCCAGGATTCCAGTGGATGTTGAAAGTGGAATAATAGCACTATAGCAGTATAGTGTGGAAATGGCTTAACTTTTCTCTGGAATCACTGTTCTCTTTTCAGTAACATTCTTCCCAGCTGGCTAACTCCCTAATTGTTTCCAACCTCCAAATTTATTTTCCCTTCTTTTCCCTCCTTTTCAACATTTCATTGGCTCTTACTGATTAACCCTTGAATTATGTTCCATTAAATCCTATTGCAAGAATCTAGAAAAAGGCAGTCTTGTCTGTCAAAATGCTCATGGAAGTGGGGACTTTACATTTCATAAAATGAACTGGTGTATAGAGGCAAGTGATTGTTTACAATCTCTCTCTCAATTTCTCTTGGTATATATGTGCATATGTGTGTTTACATATGTATGTAGGTATGTATGCATGCGATATCAGCCTCTTTATATCTGGCTGACTATCTTTAACGCCTTGTAATTATCAGACATGTCTTATTTATAGGTGAACAACTTGGAAATGTTGCTATGGTTTCATAAATAAACTTCTCTGAATTTATTGTGAGCTGCTTTGAGCATGGTTTGTCATGGGAAAGTGACATATGAATAACAGGCAATGATAAAGTTGACAAGATAGCCTAGTGAGACTTTGAAAGTAATGCTGAACAAAGACTTCAAATTCTTCCCTGTTACATTCTGTTCTAACACTCGTTCTGTATGTATTTATCACATATTAATCTTACATGGTAGGCTTCCCACAACAATTTCACTAAAGCTTTATGTTGAGGTTGCTTTAAAAAAAAAAGTCAGATACTCAAGCTTCTGCAGGCAGCAATACAACACTGTCATTTGAGGCCATATTCTATGATTCCTTGTCTGTTCCCTCAGCTTCCTAGTCATTCTGATTGTGTCCTTATAACAAAGCCTTGTTTATTTTTGGCAACTGGATCAGTAATAATCTCTAAGAGTCCTTCTCCCTGCAGGATGGAACCCACGCAGTCTTTGGAATCCTTAGTTTGCATCATTATTTCCCAAAGAGTGAGCCTAAGCAGAAAGAGATGCATTTTCAATTGTTCTCCTCCTGAGTTATTTTGACTTTTATGCTCTGTTTTGTCTAAGTCAGCTTATATTTACCACTCCAGGAACAAAAAGCATCCTATAATCCCCTAAGAAAGGAAAAGCCGTTAATTACCTATTCTCATTTTCAATTAACTCTGGCTCATCTAGGCCAAGGCCAAAGGAATGTTTGTTTCAAGTTCTTGTTACAGACAGCTACAAGTGTTGTGCCTTGACTCAGTATAGTTCCTTTTTGGCCAAGCCATGTGGAGACAGGAAATTATGTTTAAATGTAAAAAGTCAAGTATGTTGGATTGAACATATTCAAGAAATGTGCCTTTATCTTTTAAAATGGCATTATTAGCATTTATCTTGCATAGCTTTCCCCATCCTGGCATCCTTCAGATCTGTCCTACTACAAATCCTATCATTCCCACTCAGCATAGCCATAGTTGGAAAAGGCTTTGCAGTACAATGCTAAAGATTACTACTTAAAACTGAAGGGGTGTCTTGTGCTGGGAGAAAAAAAAAGGAGGTCAGTAATTCATTAATTAAGAAGTAAACCTCACTGAAACCTGTAGAGCTGACTCTGATGCCTAATAGCTCTCATTGATGGTTGGTAACTCTCATGTCAATGTGGGGGTGATGAATCTGCTCTGAGTTTTAGTCTGAACTTTAAACAAATCATTTTATAGATAGTATTTCGAACCTTGGATAGATCCTCTAAAAGACAGGATAAAATCTGGAGGAATTCACCATCTCACTGATATGTCATTGGTCACAGGTAAACATGTTCACGATTCTAGTCCTATGGCATTGCAGCCCTACATTGTGGTTCTATGGTGTTCTAAACACTTACCAAGCACTGTTTTACTAATTTTTTAAGAGCATAAGAGTAGCTGTGGTGGATAAGATTGAAGCCCTCTCTAGTTCAATATTCCGTTTTCACGTTGACCAGCCAGATATTTTGAGAAGCCCATAAGCAGACATGACTGCAGAAGCATCCATCCCAGAACCACATGTGTGTTCCTTTGCTGCTGGTGGTGCTGCTGGTCCTCCTCCTCCTCTCCTTCTCCTTCTCCCTACTGTTTTTATTGTGTGCTTTCAAGCCATTTCTGATGGTGATCCTAATGTGAATCTTTCACAGGGTTTTTGGGGGCTAAGAGCGTGCAGTGCACCCAAGGCCACGCAGTGCATTTCCATGGCTGAGAAATCTCCAGGGTCATAGTCCAACACTCAAACCAGTACAGCACTCTGGTTTCACCATCTTGTAATGGAAGGCATGTTGCCTTTGATAGCAGAGGCAATATACAGCCAGCATGTCTACTAGCCATGAATCTTTATCTCTGATGATTTTGCCTTACTTCCTTTTAAAGCCAAGTAAGCTGACCGCCATCCTTATTTTCTGCAGTAGTGACTCCATAATGCTGCCTGTGCACTAGATGAAATTCATCCTATTTCTCTTTTCTGAATCTCCCACATTTATCTCTATGTGCAGGCATTATGAGAGAAGGATAACAGTTTCCCTCATCTCCTTGTCCCACATCATGCAAAATATATATGCTTTCCCCATGTCCCTGCTTAACTATCTTTTCATTCTAAGCTAAAAAGCCCCCAGCTGTTGCAACTTTTTGTCATAGGGAACTTGATCGTTTAGGTCGCCATTTTCTATAAGACAGGCCAATATTATCATCAATAAATGTTATTCTGAGGCTGAGACAATTTTTTCTTTAAAGCTCAAAGCATACCTTTATTTTTGAAACCTAAGAGAGCAACTCCAGTCTTTCTTTCTTTCTTTCTTTCTTTCTTTCTTTCTTTCTTTCTTTCTTTCTTTCTTTCTTTCTTTCAAAATCTTAAACAGCCATTCCAAATTGTCCCCTGTGTGTCTTTTCCCACTCAGATGCTACCTGTTCTGTCCTGGGGGATGGGGATTAAAAATACCTGTAGAGGAAAGGAGCTCTGCACAAAGGATAGGATAGTTTCCACCATAAACTCAAAAGGATGATCACAAGTCAACTTGAATTGCCAGGCGCCACTGTTCTCACTATTGGCATTCTGCTATGTATACAATGGCATAGGAGCCCTCTTAGCATAATGACCAAGCAGGTCTTATTTTAGCTGATCACAGTAAAGGAATCTTTCACAAGATTATGAACATTCAGGAGGTTTTGTGTCCGGACATCTTTAGTCAGAACCTGGAAGTAGTAGAACTGCAAAGGTAGTTATCGGAAACCAATTCCTTTTTCCAGCAACAATGGAAGAACAATATGAGATTACAATATAAATATAATCAATTATAAGCTCCTTTCTTTTATAGTATAGCAGTATCTGTCCAGTTAGCTTGACAGTTAAGGGGATGGGGCTATACTAAAGGTGGGGGGAGAAATGCCATATAGTTCACGCACTGGGTTATGCTGCTCCTCACGGTGTTTGGTACGTATTGAAGTGATGATGATGGAGAGTCAGGAAGACAGTGGTCTAAAGCCACTTGCTGATCCCAACTAAAGAATACCAGTTGAAATAATAGGATTTATAAAAGTCAAAGTGTTACATTTGTAGCCAGCAGTTGATTCAGCTGAATGTTATTCTAGCTAGAATTAGCTGTTGGAGTCAGAACAGTAAATTTTGTACTACTGGCCAGTGACTCGTCTAAAAATAAAAATGAAAAAGGACACAGTCCCATTAAAGAAACAGCAAAGAATTACTTTTTTTGAAAATTGTAGGTATAAATTTAACTATTAAACGAACAAGCAAACAAGTAACAGGTAACAAGCTCTGTCTTTAGCTTTCTAAGGCAATTTGATAAATCTGATGATTTATCATTGGTGATAGCTATAGAGGAAAATATCTGGTGTGAAGTTGCATTAAAAATTCAGCCTCTACCAAAGTTAATGATCAAGGAGGACTTAAAGCAATGTGTCTTTATGGGAATTGTAGCTAATGAACCTAGGCACAAAGCAACCAATACTACTATTGCCATTGGACTCCAATGCCTGAAATGGCAATTTCTCCTTTACAGAGGCCAGCCATAATGTGAACCTTGAGATTAAATATTAAAATGCAAACATTTGAACAGCTCATTATTCAAATGAAAGTAATGTTTCTAAGAAAAAAAGAAAAAGAAAAGAAAATAGTACACCACACAGGACTAGGACGCTTGCATGCACAAAACTATCAACCTTTCAAGTAATCAGTGCAAAGCTATTTAAAATCAAGTGTGTTTACATTTCATTTAATAATATTTTGCATTCATATAGCTGTTCAGAGCATTAAAAGCTATTTTCATATGTTATTTTACCAAGAACATCCTGAGAGGCTGTCAGGACTCCCATCAATATTTTGTCACCTAATAGTAAGACCATCAGCCTATTCTGAACCTTTTTTTATTGGTTGCAAACTCCACTGTTAATTCAGCTGGAGAACCATTTATACCCATAGCCTTCAGGTAAAAATTGAGTACAAAAACCCATACTTTTGCTAGCCTTGTATGATTGTTTGCTAGCTGTGTGGTTGTTAATTCCCTCAACAAAACACATTTAAGTTTACTTTTGGATCTCCAACTGGTTCTTCCCTTCTCCTCTTAAACATTGGTGTCAAAGATTTCGTTAGGTTACCCTCCTCTCCCAAGCCTCCTAATTTGATCTTTGACTCCTTTGAATGGAGGTACTGGCATCATGGGTGAACTCTTGAGCCACCCAAGTTTTGAGGTAGCAAAACCAGTGATAGTAAATTTTACACAAAGTTAATATATGGCAATAGGAAGTACATGAATCAGTTGAGAAACCCACCCAGCTGATGCCACAATTGTCTTATCTAGAAATCTCTTCAACTGTATTTTTTTTAAAGGCTAGTTTAAAATATTTAGATTTTTGTACAGCTTATGAAGTTGGATCTGAAACATGCTTAATTTACATGAGAATAATTGTTTGGATGTGTCATCAGTGGAGGATGTATAACTTGTTTATAATTTCACAAGAAAGCGGAGGCCTGACTTCTCTAAAGGCACCACGTCCTCTCTGATCTTGGAAGCGAAGCAGGGTCAGCTTTGGTTACTTCTTGGATGGGATACCACCAATATAGCTGTAGACTATATTTCAGAGGAAGGAACTGGCAAAGCCACATCTGCATATTCATTGCCTAAAGAAATTCTAGGAAATTCATGGTGTCATCAAAATTTGGCAGGCAATGTGAAGGTACATACACACACACAAACAATAACTCCACTCAAGGGTTTAAAGGCAAAGTCAGCAAACAACAGTTTCTGATTATCCTTCTTCCTTTTAAATGGGGTTTTGTGAGATTCAGAGGTTATAAAATATGTTGGAAGAACCCTTTCCTTAAAGAATATTCAAAGCTGGATCTTAATTTTGTGAACTGGTCAGCTTCACAACTTTTAAATCCTAGTGAAACAGGTAAATGTCCAGGACAGTAGGGAAGTACTAAATAACTCTTTCACAGCTATTGCATGCATACTTGTTCTTTCCTTTGTAGAAAAAAAACAAAACATACCTACATTTGGTACAATGGTTAAGATAGTGAACTGCAAATCTGGAGATAACAGGTTAAAGTCAATCCTCTCCAGTGCATTCATGAGATGTCTTTAACCAAATCATTATGTCAGAATGTCAATGCCCCCTCCCTTCCATTTTCAATATACAGGAAATATTGTATATTAAATATATAGAAAATAAGCCTAACAACAGACTTGTGAAAGACTTAGACATTTCCATCCTGAACTGTTTTATTCCACTTTCAGCATTCTATGGAATCTTGGGGTTTGCTGTTTAGGGAGGGCTGTTTAGAATTATCAGCCAGAGAGTTTTTTGGCCTCAGTAAACTACAAATCCCAGAATTCCACAGGGTGTTGAAAGGGGAACAATAGCACTATAACAGTGTAGGGCACTGCCATATATTAACTTTGTGTAAAATTTACTATCACTGGTTTTGCTACCTCAAAACTTGGGTGGCTCAAGAGTTCACCCATGATGCCAGTACCTCCATTCAAAGGAGTCAAAGATCAAATTAGGAGGCTTGGGAGAGGAGGGTAACCTAACGAAATCTTTGACACCAATGTTTAAGAGGAGAAGGGAAGAACCAGTTGGAGATCCAAAAGTAAACTTAAATGTGTTTTGTTGAGGGAATTAACAACCACACAGCTAGCAAACAATCATACAAGGCTAGCAAAAGTATGGGTTTTTATACTCAATTTTTACCTGAAGGCTATGGGTATAAATGGTTCTCCAGCTGAATTAACAGTGGAGTTTGCAACCAATAAAAAAAGGTTCAGAATAGGCTGATGGTCTTACTATTAGGTGACAAAATATTGATGGGAGTCCTGACAGCCTCTCAGGACTTGTCTTGGTTGGGTAATGTGAGTGGGGAAGGGTTTGGTAGGAAACGAACACAGCAGGGTTGCTTGCCTGCTGCACCTGGATATTTTCTTTGACTATTGTTTTCTGAGGTTGGGCAGTTGAGAGGATTAGCATAGAGCCATTAAGTCAGGCTTTCTCAGCAAATCCACAACAAACTTATGACCTGGCCCCACTGAGGTCACCTCTGACCTATTTTTGCACATCTTCCAAGCCAGCATCCCTTCTCCATATGACCTTTCAGCCATAAGTCTATATAACTTAATTTTATGCCAATTAATATTTGCCAATTAGACCATATCAAATCATGAGTGTACGACTTCCAGCAGTTTGGATCACACATATTAGATCATGTACACTGAAATCAACTTGCCAAATTGACACAAATTAACTGTTTCAGTTGATCTGCATTCTGTGTGACTACGGCCATTTCTGCCCTACATTGCTATGAGCTATTATTCCATTTTCAACATCTTCTGGAACTCTAGGGTTTGTTGTTTACTGAGGCCCAAGAGCTCTCTGGCTGAGAATTCTAAATGCTCCTCTCTATACTGCAAACCCCAGGAGTCCACAGGATGTTGAAAGTGGAATAATAGCACTAAAACATTGAAGTGAGAAAATGGCCTATGTTTGGATGTTGTCCTAGGTAAAGTCTGGGTGGATTCCACAGGTCCCTCAGAAACCTCATGTTTAATTTTTAACTCCCCCACCCAACATGCTCTAAGGACTATGGAGGGCAATTTTGTCAAGTTATTGGCCCAAAAGAACTGTTTTAGGCCTGGACTTCAAGTCAAAATGAGTTTTACGAAAAGGCCCCTACTGGGCACAAATCATTTTGAAGGTACTGAAAACCTAGCAAAATATTCCCATGGTTTCTAGAGGCCATTGTGTGGGTGTGGATGTGGGTAGGCTCATTAAGCAAAGCCCCAATACATAAAAATATTGTCTACCATCTGCTGCTCGTTCGCCTGTTTCCACTGCTCTTTCTGTGGACTGCAGCCTAAAGGACCAGACCTCCAGGTACTGTCCCAACTGGCCAGTTCCACCCACCCCCTTCATGCAAAGTGATAAAAGTTAGCTACCTGAACTGGGGGTCCACCGAAAAGAAAGTGGTTCCTTTCAGTGGGACCACTTTGAGGATAGGATGAAGGCTAATCCCCCTATTTGGAGGGTAGAGATGGTTTTTCATTTCTTTTTAAATATTTGTGGTCTTTTGGAATATCATGCCTGCAGCAAAAGAAACAGCAAAGATATATTGTATGGGAGATATGGAGCAGAAATGATCCAGGGAACAACCACTGACACACGGATTGATAGAGAAAGATATGGAGTGGGGAGACAGGACTATAAACATAGAAGAATGGAAAGTTTTAGGGTGCTTGCTGCCCCCAAACTGTTCCCTACTTCATATAGTATAGATAGCTTTGACAACAGACACTGGAATAAAAATGATGTTGCTCAATTGAAAGTTCTGTAAATGGAAAAACACCCGTGACACAGAACTTGATACTGAAGGAACATTTTGACCTGGCTAACATTACAGAAACCTGGCTGAACTATGATGCAGGGAGGGGATAATCTCTGTCAACTTTATTTACCTAGGTTCTCTGTACAGCAGATGGCAAAGCCTGGAGAATGGGGAGGTGGAGTTGCAATGGTCTATCAGGACTCTATCTCCCTTATCAGAATTCCTGTTGCACAACCTGCTGGTTCTGAGTGTAGGGTTTTGTTTTGTTTTTAATATAGAGGTGGGTGGCAGGGACAGAATGGGGACTTTTTTTTTTATTTACCTCGCTGACCACCTCACTGCTCAACAGTCTTCCTTTCTGAGCTGGCTGAATTGGTCTAAGCAGTGGAATTCTAGTCCTTTTGACTTGTTGTCCTAAAATATTTCAACATCTGTGTTTTAAGGAGCGGCTCAGGACTTCATGCCCTTCATCATGACTGTGAATTTGTCCAGTGTAGTATCTGGTGCCACCTACATCACAGGACACATTCTGAAAATAGTTTTCTGTGCTGGGTGATCTGGATGACAGTGATTTGGGAGTGGAGGAATTTTCTATAGTTCTATTGTCACAGACAGTGTACTACTTGGTGGAGTTCAGACTCACCAGGACTGGGAGCATCTGCAGGGGCAAGGGGCCAATTAACAGAGTCTGCCTCAGGAGGTTTATGGATCCAAATGGATTCCTAATGGCTTTTAGGGAGTTTCCTGTTTTCTTGGTGATCTTGTCAAAGCCCTGGCTGACCAGTGGAAGAGAGTAATGTCCAAGGTAGTAGATAAGCATCCCTTCCTATAGAGTAGAGCCTGGTTTGTAGCTTGGGCTTATTCTTGACTGAGATTTGAGCCTGGATGTCTAGGTTTCGCATGTGACCATAAGTATATTTGCATAGTTAAAACTAGTCTCCCAGCTATACATATTTCTTGAGAAGCCAGATATGGCCATGATAACATATCCCTTAATTACATCCTGGTTAAATTACTGTAACATCCTTATGTGGGGCTGCCTTTGAAAACTGTTTGAAAACTTTGGTGAATTTAAAATGCTGCAGCCAGACTAATGATTGGGGTTGCTTGCAGGGAATAGGTACCACTCCTGTTGGAACAGCCTCACTAGCTACCAGCTCATTTTAATGCAAAATTCTGCTGGTTATGATTTTAAAATCATATAATGATTTGGGTCCACACTATCTGAAAGACTGTATCTGCCTGTATGAGCCCACCAAAGTTTTAAGATCTTCAGGAGAAGTCTTTATCATGGTCCTACAACCATCACAGGCATGTTTGGTGAGGCCTTTGGGTTTTAATTTACATCACAAGGAGATTTCTTAATGAGGATGTGTTTTCATAATTTTTCACTATGTTTTAATTGTGCATTAAATTGTTTTAACTGTATTTTTAATGGAAATATCATTTTTTTTAAAAAAATTGTACAAATATATATATATATATACACACACACACACACACCCCACACACATACACATATATATTTAACTGTATCCTGCTTTTTAAATGCTTGTAAAACTTGGTGGAATACAAATTAAACAAACAAACAAACAAACAAACAAACAAATAAATAAATATTATCTAGACTTTGTTATATTTCATAAATCTCTCACTGATTTTTACAAATTTTTCAGCCGAATTATTAGCTCCATTGAAATGTGTTATAAAGGATTTAAACCACATGTGATTTACCCAAAGAAAAACATCTGCTTACATAATGACAATTTCTGGATAATAGACAGACAAATGTTCCCCAAAGGTATATAACACTTGCTTTTCAAAAATCTAAAAGCAGGCATCCTTTTGATCTCAGTGGGGTGAAGAGGTTCTACAGTGTAGGAGAAGGGGATGAATTAGCTTTACTTCATTTTGGATCAGCATTTATTCAGCCCTTCTGCAACTGAACGAAGGTCCAAACACAACCTAAGAGGAGAAATCTTAGACTTATGAGCTTGTGCTATTATTTGCACCAAAATTATGTGTTTGAATACGTAGGTTTTTTCTTTTTGTCTCAAAAATGCTTTTAATGGTTTCTATTTCATTTGTAACAGCAATAAAATAATTTTACTTTAAAAAATCCAAAACCAATATAATGAAATATAACAAAATTTGAATAAGTAGTTTTTAAAAAATACAGAAAATATACATTTTTAAAATGTGCACAAATATGTCTTAGTCAATGATATAAGTGCACACATTTTGAAAATAAATACAAAAATTTTCACATTTAGAGACAAATCTGAATAGAAATTCACTTAAATGTTCATGTAAGATTTAAAAAACCTTGCAACACAATGCACAGCTGAGCCATAAAGAGGTAGAAAATGAAGAAGCAACAAACACATTTTGTTCATTCATCTATTGCAACAGATGTCTGCCTCATAAATTGTTTTGGTAAGACAAAAAGTGTATATGGCAGCAATCAATCATATTGCTGTTGTTTTCGCATGTCACTGTTTCCCCAACACATGACTGACACATGCTGTTATTGGTGGAACAAAAAAGAATCAAGGCACATATCATTGAGTCACATTAATTACACAAAAATAAATTTACCGAAGTGTTGGGGTGGGGTATTAATTACTAACAAGATATCTCCCCAAATCAGAAACGGTGTAGATAACTTATATAATACCAAATCTAGTGTATCTCTCATCTTTCCTCCTTGCCAAGGCCACCTGCACTCTGAAGAGTAAACTACAGAAGCTAG
Source organism: Iguana delicatissima (assembly GCA_948472985.1). Lineage (NCBI taxonomy): Eukaryota > Metazoa > Chordata > Lepidosauria > Squamata > Iguanidae > Iguana > Iguana delicatissima. The sequence continues at coordinate 22,616 of CAOKZL010004225.1, forward strand.
ATTGTTGTCTCTTTCTTTGACACTTGGCACTTTTGGCATTAAAAGAATAGCAAGGGAAAAAAACAACAACAGCATACAGCAACTCAAACAGAATAAAATTGCTGAAATAGAGGCTATAATACGAATTGAAGTATAAGACAGCAGGTAATACTATAACATCAACATGTCTACTCCAAGAAAAAAAAATACTGGAAGATCATAGTGAAAAATAACACACATACTCTGGAATCACGTTCCCTATATAGATGTGGAATAGCAGGGACACCAAAGAATGACTTAAATTTCTTTATGGTATTTAGAACTTGACATTTGGATCCATTTTCTCTTCATTTGGGGAGGCTCATCACTGCAACCTGAACACTAGATAGTTATCCAAAATGCAATTAATTGGTTGCTAATGAAGACAACATGCCTCTTCATAACCTATGTGCCTCGTAATTCAGTGCACTGAGAGCAAGACAGGCTGGATTTGCTTCATCTGAAGGGATTTAAGATATGTTAGCCCTTCATCTAACCGTGTGGCCTCTGTTGTCTCTATGGAGCTCTTTAGCTAAGGAAATATTAAAGGAGAGGCGAAAGGGGCTTGCTGAAGTGAGTATGGACAGAGTACCCAACATGTTAATAATGGCAGCATGCTAACATTGCCCTCACAGAAAAAAACAAACAATTAAAGCTTAGAGAGAGTTATGTACACATCTATAAAAGTTATAAAAACCTCTTTATTTGCTTGCTTAAGAGGTTGCTTAAAGGTTTTCATTATCTATCAGAAAGTCAGCACCTTTTCTGACAGGAACATCTGCAGTACTAAAGGAGATACCATTTGTGTCCATGCATGTGTGTTTTTTTCTGCCATAACTTCAAGACTTGAGGTACTTGAAACTTCAGGAGACACTCAGGATGTCTACCGCAGTATTACACTTTTAAAGGTTTATGTTATACCTTTTCTCACGGACTCATCATCAGATGAAGAAAGGTGTTCATCTGTAAATATGTGTGGTGGGAGCTCTAGGAGCTCTCTATCAGACATGAAATCCTCTCTCCTGATTTCCATGAGAATTCAAAATCAAAAGAGGAAGAGAAATGATGCACATTCCACACCCCAGGGAAGGACATTCTGCATCAAGGCCTTTCTGGTAGATGCAGTATTCAACTGCATTCCAGGGCACTGAAAGGAGGACATTGGAGAAACTTTGACAAGCAGTGGTTGGGAAGCTGGTTGATGTCAAAAGACTTCTGCTTTAAAACCAGGCCAGCTGCTTTGACCTGTTGTTCAAAGGAAAACTTTCTTCTTCTGAGATACATAGAATGCTTCTCTAACTTCTAATCTTAAATCTTGTTGAGCACCCAGAATTCTTTACAATCTCTCTCTCTCTCTCTTTTGTTTAAACCCTAATGGCTATGGATGCTGATTTACTGCTTGGCATTTGGAATATTCTTGGCATGCATACTTTGCATCTTCATGATTCAGCCTTTTTGATGTTTCAGTAGCAACCTTTGCATTCCTAAACCACTTGCTTCTTTGCATCTTATTCTAGCCTACTATGCTTTGTAATGCCAGATAATGGACTGGTATCAGAGCAGGACATAATTCATTGTAGTTCATTTAAAATCTGACTAGAGTCAGCAATGCCAGCCTTAGTCACTAGATGTCAGACATCTTAGACACACAAGAGGAAGCTGCACTGATACCTGACATGTTCATTTTTCCAGAGGTTTTCTAAAAGAGAAAGAAGATGAATTTGCTGTCCAGAGGCAAAGTATAGAATGCAGTAATCTGAGTGTGACTGCTCTATTTCTCCACAGGGTCCTCCGACTCAGATTCAGACTCTGGAGTTTATCTAGAGCAATCAGCCATAGCTGTTGCCAGTGTAAAGATCCAGCTCTCTCAAGCCTCACTTGTAAGGTGTCAATGAGACAGGTTGGGAAAAAGTTTGTAGGCATGATTCATGTTCTAGAAAATGGGTTTGTTACAAAGGTTATTCAACATCACAGTTGCCTTTGTCTTCCTGTAGCCAAGCATTTCATTCATGTAAACTCATGGGACAATGTCCTCTCAATGGGAGAAAACTTTTTCAGGGAGTTTCTTCTCACTGTCCTTTAAGGATTGTCCAGATATTCTTTTAGAACCTTGTTTTTTGCTGTGTTTCATAGAACTGAAAAGAATAAAATGTTGCCTATAGAAATCATTGCCCCTGCACTCTCATCGATCCAGTTTGGCTTCACAGCTCAATAAGCTGAAAAAGAGTCACAAGGCTCCCTTTTCACTTTCTACTTCCCATAATTCTACTTGGGAGAGCAGATTATATTGTGCTATACCTTGGCCCACAATGCTGAGCTTGGTGAGAAAAAGTAACAGAGAATAAAAAAGTGGTGTAAAGAGTGGATTTGTGTTATGGTCATTTCCCACCATATGAGACAGAAGAAGCAGTGAAATGCCCCTCTACTGGTGTGTGTGCATGTGTATGTGTGTGTGCCTCAATTGCCCTGAACAAGAGATGGTGACAACAGAAAGAGCAGCAGGAATCTCCTTTTGGCGTATGTCTGTTTTTTGCAAAGCTGGGATGGTCTAGTGAGGATTCCTGTTACAACAACACATCCTTTTCATAAGAAAAAACCAAAACTGCCAAAGTATAATCATATTTAAATATATTTTAGTACAAGAATTAATCCTGGATCAGACATTTCTGGATCCCACTAAAGGCACAAGATAACATAAAACCAGAGAAGAAAACCAGGCAGTTAGCCACTGTTGCATAGCTCTCTGAATTCCTCAATTCAGCTGGGTTTCTTGCTTGTGCAACCTACTGTGGGAGAAGGGACCAATAGGGGTGATTAGCAAGCATAACAGGGGACATGGATAGGTAGCCAATAAGGAGATGCAAAATGGCAGAAGTGACAGGAAACAACATCGATTGGACCACAGACACACTCCATGGTCCTTCCCAAATGCCTCTTTGAATCAAGTGAATCATGGAAATGTCACCTGGATTTTTCCCACAGTAGGATCTCTTGGCAGGGTTCATGCCAAGTGTGCCATGCCAGTAAGCCACACCACGAGAGAGATAAACCTTTTATTTCAGATTCTACAGAATCAGGAATGCAAAGGACACAGCAAATCAAGTGTTCCATGAACACAACACAACCTACCTTTTTATAGTCTACAAGGTTTACATATTCTTCCCTAAGGAGGAGATAACTCTACACAAACAGGAAACTATGACACAAATACATTATTACATCAATATTCAAGAATGCACATGGAAATATAGGTGGCCCTAAATTATAATACCAAACCCCACTCTGTGAGTATGAAATTTAATATTACAATGAAGCTTTATGAAGCTATATGTAACTTTAGTTCAGCTCTTGTTGTGGCTCCCCCTCCCATTGACCCAGTTTGAGATGCTTCAACTATCTTTTAACTTTTATAGACCATAGAACTAACTGCACTCTAGCATCTACTTGGGCCTGTTGCCCTATTTCCATGAATTCTCCATTGCTTTATTTTAGCTGGTTTCCTGTCATTCAAAGCTCTCACTATCTTGCAAGACTTGCCAATTGCTCTTTTGTAAGCTTCTGGCTGCTTGCTAAAGCTACTGGCCAGTTTCTGGAATTCTCAGCTTTGAAGATTTTATCAGGCACCTGTTGCAGGTATATGTTGTGATCTTTATGAGATGGAGGATTACTCTGCAAAATCAACTGCATGTGGAGAGGGCTTCACCTCAGGACAGTCCCACAAACTTGTAAACACACTGGTATACATTGCAAACAACAACAACAAACAACTCCTATGAGAACTGTTAATTTACGAAATACAAATATTTGCTTCAGATATGTGAAATTTGGAAGCCAATATGTCAACCAAGACAGGTCCCACCAGGTGAAGGTGGGGTGCCTTGACTGTTATTTTTAGCAATTTTTTAGGTGTTCAAAAAAATGTAACAGTTTATTTTGTTGAAGATATAATAAAGATATAAAGATAGAACAGGATCAGATCTTAAGCCTACAGTTGCATTCAAGAAAGGAAACTCATTGTCTTCATCACTGATAGAATGACAGAAAGGTTTTCAGAAGCAGAGAAAAATGATGTGCAAATCAACACCATCAAAACTTCTTTGATATAGCCCTATCTAAATTGTTAATGGCCTCAGTGGGGGGAAAAGGGATGTGAAATTTCAGCTGAAACGGCACCAATGTTGTCTTAAGTTATTCAACTCACAGACACCTACACAAAGATAAGTATGAATAACTGTGTCTGCATTCTAAGCTCCTAGCTCCTCAGGGCATATAATAATAAATGTAAAAGTCAATAAGTCAGCTATTCTTAGAGAACTCTATATTTAAATGCTAGCAATAGAATCATTTTTCTTTCCTTCCTTGTCTCTTGTCCTATGCAAGTTTCACAGCAAAACACTTTTGAGGCCAGCCTGTAAAACAGAATCTGCCTGCAGCGGCCCCATCCTTTGAAAGAACCTTATTGCATAAATGTTTAATAAGCCTGGAGACCCACTTTGGGCTGTGCTTGACTTATCCCCAGTGAATATGGTGTGGCTTATCAAGGAAAGACTATAAGCACCATGGGGGGAGGAGGGGGTATAGAGCAGTAGTAGTTAGCACTTTGCATAGGTGTCAGTGGTAATGACTTAAAGATGCATAATCAGTTTCCCCCCCCTTCAGCTTAACCAGTGTTGTCTCAGAAACAACACTCCAAGGAGAGTCATAAAAGAGCAGAAGTCAAATGGATCAGGGAAAGTGAAACACTACACCATTAAAACAAAAGCTAAGAATGGGAAAAAGGGAATCTTGTGTTATATATGTCATCATAGAGAGTGAAAATACAGCTAGTAATCCATTTCCCATCCTGGCTTCACGTTGTCATTGGCCTATTTTCCTTTTCCTTTTCCTTTTCCTTTTCCTTTTCCTTTTCCTTTTCCTTTTCCTTTTCCTTTTCCTTTTCCTTTTCCTTCTCCTTCTCCTTCCTTCCTTCTCTCTCTTTCTTTCTTTCCTTCTCCCTCCCTCCCTTTCCTTCTGTCTGTCTGGCATGGCTACTTTTTTTGTTACATAGTGCAGAATTTAACTCCTCATTTAAACCAGTTTCAAATCAATTATCAATTTATTCTCAACCCTCCAAGCTCATCTGTCCCTTAGAAATGTGCTTCCATGAGTTAGGTTAAGGATCTGCAATGAATACTTCAGTTTCCCCTCCTTAAACTAAAGATCCTATAGTTCCCTGGAGGAAGTTAAAAGCATTACGAGGCCAGATTGAATTTGTGGGAAAGATCTCTTTCTCCGTCTCTCTCTCTCTCTCTCTCTCACACACACACACACAAATATCCTCCAACTCCCTCTTAGGCTGCAATTGTATACCCACTTACCCTTGAATTTAATTATATCCAGAGAAGTTGTAATTATAGTTACATAGATATCTATATCTGAAATATATTTATTTACAGATATATGTTCAGTGTTATTCATAGATTCTTACCAAATTATCCTAAATGTATTTATTCAGAAGTTGTACAAGTGTCCTTGTTGCATTCCTTCTCCTTTTGTATTCTAGGGACTAAATCTAATGTACCATGGGCATTTTCAGCTAAATTTCCTTCTCTTTTTCAGCTCTACGTGTGAAGTTATCTTTCAGTGTACAAGCTGATAAAAATACAATGTCAGAATATCACATTATGATAAAATAACTAATGAAGCAGAATAGAAAACCAGGGCAAAACTAGCAGCAGAGAACAAAACATGTCAACACATAAGTTCAAATCAAAAAAAACACCAAAAGCATCAGGTACAAAAGTGTAAAGGCATAAAACTCTTTAAAGGTCTGGGAGAACCAGAGGTTTCCACCTGCTGCTGGAAGGACCATAATAATGCAGTCTGGCAAGTTTTTCCAGGGAGAACACTCTGTAGATGGTGTGCCACATTGAAAAGTCTCTGCCTGTTAAAGCCACCCACCTTGAATAATCAGACACAGATCAAGGTAGATAATTATGGAGACACATGTTCACATGAATTGCTTATAGTCCATTTAGGGGTTTAACATTAAAAACAACACTTTGAAATGGGTTCAGAAAAGGAAAAGCTACAGTACAGATTTTGATAACATAATTGTATCAGCCAATTCTAGTTTACAGTCTAGATGCATTGGTTTGGACCTGACTGTTTTCAAAGGCAGCTCCATGTATCACACATTGTTATTGTATGTGTCTTCAAGTTGATTCCTACTTACAGGGTCACTCTTATAGGTTTTTCTTGGTTAGATTTATTCAGAGAGGATTTGCCATTGCCTTCCTTTTAAGCTGAGAGAATGTGATTTATCCAAGGCTTTTCCAGTAGGTTTCCATGGCTGAGCTCAGGTTTCCTAGAGTCCTACTCCCACACTTAAACCATTACATTTTTGTGACTCCTTGTATCCTTCATTGCAACAATCAAAATGGGAGGTTACCAGAACATGAATAATAATTACACATTTCTCTATCCAGGTAGGTTTTTGGTTGACTTCTCTGTCAATTTTTGGCTTTTTTTTACCCTTTGCCCTCAAAACCCCTCTAACATAATGTCTGGAATTCTATTCATGATGTGGATGCATGTAATTCAAGGCTACGCATATGTATGTTTTTTCTATATATCGAACAAGAATTGCACTTCTCTTCTCATTGCAGAATTGCAGCCAGCCACCACCAGTCATTTCCTTTTGTGTGGGTGGGGGCGATGGAGCTTAGAATAAAACAACACACCAAAATTGGGTAACAAAGGCCACAACTTTATTCGCTACAGCATATAATGGGTTGGCCGAAACATGGGTCTGGATCCTAGCATCGATCAGCCTGCTGCTGACTGATGTACCCAAGCTTCTGACCTGGTGCCAGAATCACTAATGGTTGCCAGGGGATCCCATCCCTGGAACCTCCTGTCACCTGCAAGCAAGACATGTCCCCCGAGCCAGACATGCCCGCCACCCCCTTGCACCCCCTTTCAAACCGCAAGAGGCCAATGAATCTTGCCCAAAGGCCATTGGTCCCAACCCACCTGGATCCAAGACCCATGTGACTGCCAAAGAGGTGACCCTACCCCAGGGGACTACCTATCACCAACCCCACAGCTGCAGCCAATAACAATCGTGTCAGCCCAGAACAGCCCACCCCCCATCAGTCGGCACTGGCCATGCATGAAGGCTGGCACAGGGAGCTCACAGTTTTAATTCAGGCCTGATGTAGCCCACAAAGGCCTTGGATCTCCATCTCCCTATCTTCATTATATCCCCATTAGACAGACCCCATTCTGAAGCAGCAGTGGCAGCCCCAATCTGGAAAGGTGACTCCCAAATTGCATGGGAGGTAGCCCAAGGTGGGCCAGGGCCGCCCATAGGATGGCCACAAGTTGGAACCTGGACAAAGCCATACAGTCTTGAGGGATGAACAGGGGGCCCAGGCTCTTGGATCACATCCACAGGTACCTGGTCAAGGCCCTGACCAGGCAAGGGCCGTTCCCACGCCAAGCATGGAGCCGCACCATGGTTCCCCACCCCTGCTGGTCATTCTTTGAGCATCTCACCCACAAAACAAGAGAAGACCCATGGAAGATGGCATCTCTGACCAAGAATGCCCTGTTGGAAGCATCCAACTTAGAGCTGCACACCAGCTCGCCCACCCTGAAGGTGCTGAAGAAGGCTATGGTAAAAGCAGACCCAAACAGGGCTACTTCAAAGCAGGAACGGCAAACTCCAGGCAGAGACTGGATCAAGTCCCTAAGCAGGTTGAATGAAATAAGCCTCCTAGTGTCCTTGGGACGAGGACATGAGCACCCCCGGACAGCCAGCACCTTTCTGACCCAAAAGGATGCACAGGGGTTGCCCCACCCTGCAGCCTTGCAGAAGAAGGGGACACCTGCCATATGAGCTGATAGTGAGTGGGGAGCAAGTCCAAGGTCCATAAGTGAGTCATAAACTGCAACACCTGCCACTTGGGAATCTTGCCCACCAGACAATACCCCTGGAGCCGACAAAAGTCCTGGAACCTGCTGAAGGCCTTGTGGTAAGCCCAAAAGGTGCTAGGTGTGATGGACTGGAACAATCCTTCCATTACTCATCGTTCCCAAGGTCCCAGAGCTCCTCTGGGAATGCCACTCTTGAGGCCAAGGAATGAAATCTCTCTTCCTGGAAGCGAGACAAAGACTCCACAATCGCATTGTCCAACCCTGGAACAAATTTAGCTGAGAAGGATATGTTAGTGGACAAGCAGACAAGAATGAACCTCCTAACCAGTCTCATAATCCTGCTGGACTTGGACGACTGGTGATTGATGACAGCCACCACCTCCTGATTGTCACACCAAAAACAAACCTCCTTATTGCTGAGCTCATCCAACCAAATGTGCACTGCCACCAGGATCGGAAGAAATTGCAAAAATGTGAGGTTCCCTAACGGCCTCAACCGCTAGCCATGCCTGCGGCCAACACCTGGTGCACCAGCACCCTTGGAAGAAAACACCGAAGCCCACTGAACCGGCTGCATCAGACCGGATCTGGAGTGCCTGACCGGATTTGAACCTGTTCTGCCAAACGGACACCCCATTGAAATTATCAAGGAAGGAAAGTCATACCCCAAGGTCCTCCTTAACACCCCTGGTGATTCGAATGCAATGATGAGGGGCCCTGACACCCGAAGTGATTCTCACTAATCTGGCACAGAAAGCCCTTCCAGGAGCGAAAACCCTGCAGGCAAAATTAAGATGTCCCAACAACGTCTGCACTTCTTTCAAGGAGACCTTGCTCCGCTCCATGAAAGAAGCTGTGAGCTCCTTGATACCCGTCAGCTTGTCAGCTGGCAGGCGGGACACTCCAAGGACAGAGTCAAGCTGGATACCCAAATAGGAGAGCTACGTGGACAGGCCCTCTGTCTTTTCCTGTGCTAAAGGAACCCTGAGCTCCTGCGCCAGTTCATGGAACACCTCCAACAATTTGGCACAATTCCCAGACCTGCTCTTCCCCACAAACAGGAAGTTGTTGAGTGCTACCCTTCAGCATGACTTCACCAGACCGACGGCCTGATCAAAGGAGGAATAATGGACCGAACAAAGGTTGAGGGGAATGGCATCATTAACCGATGAACCCTTCGGGAAAGACAGGTTATGAATGAGTCTGAACTTGCCCGGGGTCTTTTTGGGGACCACACTGAGGGGAGACACCCAGAGATTAGGCATGGAAGGGGAGGAGAAGGGGCCCACCACCCTGCCCGCCTGCACTTCCTTAGCAATTTTTTCCACAACCACCTGGGGATGATCGCGGGCGGATTTCAAATTGCCAGCCTCAAAGGCCAACCGAGGCCCTATGGCTGGGATGTGAAAGCCCACTGAAAAGCTGCACTCAATGAAATGAGCCACCCTTTGGTCCTGGTAAAGAGCCAGGAGGGGGCGGAGCACAGACGAGCAGACTGGTGAATAGGGGGCAGCAAAACAAATGTCTTGTGGTCCCTGCTCCACCAGCGGGGGCAGTGGGCAGGGGAGCATCCTTCCTGCTGGGATGAGTGCCCCTGCCCCAGCCTGGGTGAAAGAATAGGGTTCCCCCAAGGTGGGGGCAGGATACCCTGGGGTGGGAGCCCAGGCAGCCTTCGCAGCTATGTTAAAACTTGCACTAGGCCCCTTGGCACTTGCCCTGATTGAACTCCCAGCACACCAGTTGTCTAGACTCCCTTTTCCCCTGGCCACGAAAAATGTTGCTGCCCTCCGTTCTGCCCTTGATGTGCAGACCAACAATCACAAGCCAGAGCTTGTCATTGATCAAGTCCCAGCATGGGGACTCACTCTGCGAGGCTCGCACGTGGAAGGTGCAGTCATATTCAATGGCTGCGGACTCCCCTGCAAGAGACCTAGCCTTGACTACATTACCCAGATGGTTGGAGAGGTGCCAACCTCTTTTGGGATATGCTGCTGAAACTACCCCCATGAAAATCGTGTATCCAGCTAGCCAGTTGCTGAATGTGTGTTCTGCCAACTCAGTTTTTTTCTCCTTTTTGTGCTTATTCCTGGACCTAGGTACACACCCTTCCTCTCCTACAGGCTTGAGGAGAGAAAAAACGTCCACGTAATATCCATTCAGGATGTGCTCCCTGGTCTTTTTGTTAAGATGAATCCCAGGAGTGTCCTCGTGATCCCCAAAGGTAGTAAGAGGCCCCCCCACCCACTCGTACCTGGTGATATGTCCCACACGGCGCTAGGCCTGGGGACCTCCTGATTCTCACCCAAGCGCATGCAGATGGCCCAAGCAGGGAGCCCTGGCACATGGGCTGCAGCCTTCCAATACTCTGGAGCCCGATGCCTATCAGCTGAGGACTCACCCAATGCCTCACCATTGACTGAATCCCCTCGCTCCTCCTTCTGCGTCGCTTGTTCTTATCCCTCCTCTTCCTCCTGCTGCGACTCTCCCGGCTGGAGGAATCAGAGCTGGAGTTTGATGAGTAAGAGGTGCTGGAAGGTGACAAAGACAGGGATTGCTATTGATGGCCCTGCCGAGCCCAGGGCTGTTCAGAAGGTGTGGCAGCCTCATTCCGGTTTTCAGGGTGCAGGGGAGCAGGGACAGAATGCTTCTCAAGTCCTTGCACCTTCTCCACCAGTAGCTCAATGGTCTGTGTGAGACCAGCCAAAACCGCATCGCTATGAGTAGCAGAGTCCCTTCCCACTTCCAAAGAGCATCCAGCTGCTCCATCAGGTTGGGCCCACCTAGAGGTGGGGGCCAGGCAGGCCCAGGATTTTCTCTGCTTCCCTGCCTGGCCGCGTGTGCGAGGCAGAGCCTCCTGCACAGGAGGCACACGCTTGGGAGGCATGCTCAAGAGCTGCAAGTGAGGTGTATCCTGGCACCAGGAATGACGGTGGCCCTGGCAGAAGTGGGGGAGAGGATGAAGGGACCCAGAGATAGTGCTGACAGGGGGTGATTGGGGGTATAGGCAGCTGAGGGACATGGGGTGCGTGGGAGGGCAGACGCCAGCAGGCCACCCAGAGGCAACGTGCCAGCCCGGAATGCCCGGGACTATAAGGCGCAGGACTGGCCAAGCTGCAGCTGCTGCTCCCTGCTCCCAGATGGCCAACAGCCGCCCACAGGCAGCCCAAGGCCCTCAGGCCCAAGGGAAGTGAGGATCCAAACCCGATCAACCTCGCCGCCTCAGGGCCCGCACCACCAGGCTTAACCGTCCCACGCTCCCAGCCTACCACTGCTCGACCACCACCGGCATCACTGCCCGCAACTGCCCTGGAGCCATGTTCCCGCTGAGAGGCTCGGCCGGTGGCCCACGCACCCCCGGTGCCACTGCCACCACCGCTGCTCCACTCCTGCTGCTGCTGCCACCGCTAGGAGCTGGACGATTGCTGCGGCCTGATCGCAGCCACCGCCCCCACCGCTGCCGCCACCGCTGAGCACGGAGCCACTGTCCTGTGCCGCTTCCAGGCTTCCCTGGCCTTTGCTCGTCACCGTCACTGTCACTGCTGATGCTGCCAAGCCACGTGGAAGCCAGAGTGCCGGCCTCCCAGGCGGTGGCAGGTAAGGCAAACCCCTACAGCTGCTCACCCGGACACGACAGTCAATCAGAGCACACAGGGTGCGCTCCAATTGGCCACTGCTTTGCAGGTATCCAGGCCACCACACAAGCCCTCCCTCCCTGGAAATGGCCCACCCCTCTGGCCCATAAGAGGCCAGAAGAGGCATCCATCCTCCTGCCGCCCACAGTCCACCTCGCAAATGGCGCCGCGGATGAGTCCGGTGGTGCGCTTCCCTTCTCTCAGTCACTGCCATGGTAGATCTTCAAAGCTTGAGAGCTGCCTTGTGCATTGGGTGGTGGGAGTACAGAGCTGCATGAACAGAAGCATTATGCTCCACAAATCCTGGTGTAGGATCACAGGTTACATGTTTAAGAACACATCCTATGTGTTCAGTGAATTTAATGTGCTCTTTTTCTTTCTTTTACAAAACCATTCATTTCTTCATTTATGTATTATATTGATGTATCTCTTTTCATAATAAAGTAAAAATCATTCATAAATAAAAGTGAAAAATGTCAGTGGAATTCATCATGTGCTCATGGCTGATTAACCTTGTGCCTGAGTTTTTGCTGCTGTTGCTGTTGTTTTAAACATATATTTCAACAGATATTTTCTTTAGTGGAGTGTTGATACATGGTGATGTTGGGATTATTTAACCATCAAAACAGTGGCAGAACCTAGAAATTTATTTATCCATTTATCTATTTATTTATTTATTTTATTTATGGCTGGCCCATTATTGCTGCCAGTTAAGGTAAATAGCTAGCTGTGGGTCTTGGTAGTGCAGTACATTACCTTCATTGGTGTCATCGTCCTCGAACTTCTCTGTTTAGAGGAGATTTTGCTATGCTGATCCATGTATTTGTAAACTCTAGACCAAACTGCTACTATGGGTTCTATATGGCACTGTCCTTCTGTTGAAGAAAAGTAAAATGTTTATTCTGTGTCATATTAACTGCGTTGGTTGCTAGTGAACCTTCCTGTCCCTTTACAAGATCTTAATGTTGATCATAAAAGGCATTCATAACCCACATCTTACACATTCCCTCTATATGAGCTTCTGCAATAATTGTGCTTTAACCAGGACAAGATTTGTATTTCAATAATTCAGATGTTGGTAACATCCCAGAGGGGGAGCTGGACATGTCGTGGCCTCCCTAGGACCTTCTGAGGGGCACAGCCTCAAATCAAATAATATCAAACCTCAAGTGCTTTTCATAAGTAATTTATGAAGGCTTTCAAGATTTTTTGGAAAATCTATTTATTTATTTGGGAAAACCAAGTTCTCACCTACATGGCATACCTATGCACAGTGGGGAAAGCATTATACTGTACGTGTCTGCCATGAGGAAGGGCTGTCAGGAAAAAGTGGTGACAACTATTTTAAAATATTCCAGACATAACTGAAAAATGTGTGTCTCAAGTGTCAAGAGGAGAATCATCGATTGACAAGAATCTTCACAATTTATATTTATCAAAATTTGCATTTTTGTGTGCGTGTGTGCAAGAAACTGATTCTTTTTACATAGGAAATAAAATTTCTACACAGAAGTATTATTTGCTATGTAGAAAGTCAGTTTGCTGTGGAAAAAGAAAAGTGATGTGAAAATTTTATGCTGAATAAATCCCCAACTGCAACATTTTCTGCATATAAAGTAATACTTCAGCATATAAATGTTATTTTCTGTGCAGAAGAAGCTGTGTCCTGTGCAGAAATTGCTGTTTGCTGTACAAAAACAATCATGGGCAAATATTTTACAGAATAAATACTAATTGTGAAAACTTTTCAAAAACTTGACAGTTTTGAAAGACTTTCCCACAGCAGGAAGAAAACTACTAAAATTATTAGTAAAGAATTGTATCCCTAGAAACACTAGTTCAGCCCCACAAAAGGATGCTTCATTATTGTGTTTTTTTCAACAGCATTTATTTTAGCCCAAATAGCATTCATGATGACATAAAAAAAAAAAAAGGCTGTAGTCCAGTCCTGTTAGCCAGCATAACTATGTCGACATAGATAGTCTGGGTAACCGAGACAGTTTTGTGGCATCGAGGATTCAATGCCCTGAGGCACATTAACAATGGGATGGCAGAATCCAAAGTTATCTTGTCAGGAGAGAAAGTTGCCTTGCCAGATTCTGAGCTGCTCAGGAGGTGGTAGGACAGCTTTCTGTCCTGACAATGAAGGCTTTCACTGCTCTCCCCTGCTTCCATTATACACCACCCCAAAAAGTATCTTACACTGGCGTAATGGAGCATTATGCTGGTGTAAGTCAGCAACAAGATTCTGGCCATATTTTTTACTGAAATGTATAGTTCTTTCCAGATATCATAAAAGCAGAAAAGAGATCATTTAGGTTGCAATTTCATATAAAATTTCAAAAATTTTCCCTCCCACCAGCTGACTGAGGCAGGAAACAAACATTCCAAGACTGTTAATAACATTGTCCCTTTGACTCCAGTTCAGTTTTTGTTCTCCTGCCATGCCAGCCGCTTGAGAAAATAACCTCTCTGATTATTTACTGAATTTAATAACAATTTAATTAGGAATTAGAGTGTAAAATGCAGGAGTCAGTTGAGGAAAATGGGAAGAGAAAGAGGAATGTGGAGTTTCAAGGACAGGACGATAGTCTATGGCTTCTGGGGGGAAAAAAAAGCAAAGAAAATAATGCTGCTCAAATTCCAGCAGGACTGTTGGAAAAAGAGCGAGTGGAAATGTTTAGAGAAATCTCAGATGATCAGGTCAAACTGGATAGGTTGACTGTAGATCAGGACAATGGTGGCACGATTTTAAGAAAAATATTTTTAGTGCTGAGTGAGAGCGAGGCAGAAGGAAAGTCTCCTATGCACCACTCTAAGGCAACAATCAAAGTTTCTAAAGGGCCAAAGACTACTAAGGTAAAAGGTAGTGATTCAAAGAAGCTTGGTAAAGATAAATTAAAACTTAAGAACAGGGCTGCAAACTTACCAGACGGTAAAGCGCAGCAAAGTAAAAGCAGTGAGAGAGCTCGAAGTGCAATGGTGGCTTTCAGTTGTCATATTGTAAAAGGGTGTTCTGAAGAGGAAATGGACACAGGATTAGACAGAGTTATGAACCAATCACAGTTCACTGAGAAAACAGCAGTTAATCCTGGAAGGGAGAGGGAACTTCAGAGGAACATTGAAGAGTCCAAGCATCAGGAAGGGACAGCTCCTTTAAGTGTTGGCCCTAATTTCCCCCTGGATAACGCGGCAGCTTTGAGAGCAGCTTGGTTATTGTCTCAGAGGCAGGATGTAAATTCCCTGCTTAATAACATTACAACCCAGAAGATTCCCATAAGTTCTCTACTGGGTCCATCTCATATTAATCAAGTCAATAGCAATGTATTAAGACAATTAGTGGTAGAGGAATTAGCTCGTCAAAGCCTAATGCAAGCAAGCTAAAGTATCAATTCTTTTCCTGGATTTCTCAATCTGCTAGATTCTTTTCCATCAATGAATGCTTTCACACATACCGTATTTTCTGGCGTATAAGACGACTTTTTAACCCAAGAAAATCTTCTCAAAAGTCAGGGGTCGTCTTATATGCCAGGTGTCGTCTTTGCAGTCGCCGCATACGGTGGAGGGAGCTCAAAAATGGCCGCGGCCGCATCCCCGCTGTATGTGGTGACTGTATGAAAGCACCAAGGGTGGTGCTGTGCACTTACCTGAAGACGCGGGGGGGGGGAGCGGCGGTGTTTGGGGAGATGCTTGTTGTGTAGCCGCTCTTCCCCCTCGCACGAGCGCCGGTCGCGCTGCCTCCCCGCTTCCACCCCCACCTCCACCTACAGCTCCCAGGCCAGGGAGTGTTGCGGAAGCTGGGGGTGCGATACGGATACACCAGCACCACCGCCACCATGCGTGCGCGAGGGAGGGAGGGAGGGCAGAAGGGGGGAAGAGTCCAGCCAAGTTGGCAGAGAGGGGGAAAGGAGGGCTTCCTCTGGGCCGGCGGGGCTTGTGGGGGGCGAGGGCCAGTGCCGGCCTCCCCTGGCCTCCTCCCCTCCGGGCACCCACCCCCCAGCCCCCCCAGCCCCAAAGAGCAGGGCACGGGGCACTGCCTCCTTCCCTCTCCTCCTCCTCCACTTACCTTGGTGGTAGCAGCTGCGGTGGCTTGGGCAGGCATTTTGTTTCCTTCCCAGCCCCAGCAGAAGCAGAGGAGGCCAACGAGGGAAAAGTGGGCGAGAGTTGAGGAGGGCGAGGGGTCGGGGGGGTGCCGCTCCCTCCCTCCCTCCCTCCCTCGCCGGTGGAGGAGGATGGGGGGCCCGGGGAAGGGAGGGAAAGGGGGCACTGCGCTGCACCCGCCTCGCTGAAACTTCGCTCGCACACTCGCTCGCTCAGCTAGTGTGCTGCAGCTGCCGCTGCCTCCCGGTGCTGCCCAGAGGACATCCTCCCAGGAAAGGAGGAGGAGGAGGGATATTAAAAGGGTGGGAGGGAGGGAGGGAGCGAGAGGCTCAAGTTTGCTCAAAAGTCCAGCGGGGCTACCAGGAAGCGCCCAGGGCTGGCGAGGCTGCCCCTTTCGCAAGGCTGTGAGCCTGGCGCTTGGCTGCTGGCTCCTGCAGAGCGACGGTGAGGGAGGAGGAGAGGAGAGGCTCTCAGTGGCACGCCCCCCCGAGAATGGGAGCCGGGCAGCCTTTCTGGTTCCTCTGCCGCTTCCTCCTTTGCCAGGCTCTTGTAAGATAAACATGTAGAGTTTCAGCTGGAACATGGCTGGTTTGGAAAGTCTGACCTTTCTAGCCATTTGCATTTATTTAATACCTCTCTCTGTAGCCGAAGGGTAATGATTGTTGGTTAACATTGCCTAAAGCAGATGGAGAGATGTCAGGCTTTGTAACATCTGCTTGTTTTTCCCCAGACCCTTGAGAGTCTACCACCCAGTGACAGGCATAGAGTAGTGGCTTGTGCTGCCATGTGCTCATTTTAGGAATTCCTAATGAAAGATGCACAATAATACACACACACACACACACACACATTTTAAATCCCACCAAGAGGCGTTCCAGGGCGCCAGCTCCACTTTCCCTCCCTCTGGACAACGGGGTGCTGGTGAAGGCTCACACATCATTCGCAGTGACTGGGGCATCCGAGTTTCCTGGATCGGGCGAGACTATCAGCGGCCGCGGAGGGAGGGAGGCTGGCCAGAGTTGCTCCTGTTGCTAGGCAGAGGACCACCGGGAAGGAGGAGGAGGAGGAGGAGAGGACGACGGGGGGTGGAGCCAGCGCTGCGAAAAGGGCCATAGAGCAGCGCTGTGCCCTGAAAAACATGCCTCTTTCACCCATCTAGCCCACCCTTGAATCCTATTACCGTACCTCCTTCTCTGCCTCTCAGATTCACTGCAGTCCTCAAGAGGGAGATCTATCACTTTGATAGTCTTGGAGACAGAGAGGGCTGGGCAGGCAGGGAGAGCTGACCAGTCCAAGCAGGCTTTGTATACAACAACCAGCCAATTGCCAGTAAGGTACATTGGGCTGGTTGTTGTATATGGGTACCACATACAGTACAGCACCAGTATC
The DNA here is from genome assembly GCA_948472985.1 of Iguana delicatissima. NCBI lineage: Eukaryota > Metazoa > Chordata > Lepidosauria > Squamata > Iguanidae > Iguana > Iguana delicatissima. Next base: position 39,676 of record CAOKZL010004225.1, read on the forward strand.
AGTACCTGTTCATACAGTATAGCACCAGTACATACAGTACAGTATACAAATGTCCAACAGTCAAAACCCCATCATGGCTCCACCAGCAAGAAGAAAGAAATATGAAGCCAGTTTCAAGCTTAAAGTTGTAAACTTTGCCATGGAACATAATA
>CAOKZL010004226.1:0-40760 GCA_948472985.1 Iguana delicatissima
TTAGGGGGTCTAAAACACCCCAAAAAGTAATCGTCCAAACTCTGGATCTAATCTGAATCCAGGAACCAGAGTCCAAAACAAGACGAACTTTTCCATCCTCTGATTTGGCTCTAGCTATCCCCCTCACCTCGCTGATTAATTAAAGCATGCATAATTTTGGATCGTAAATTCGGAAAGGGTACATTATGTTCTGGCCAAGGGACATCTGGTAAAGCTTTCCGCTGGCTCTGAAGAAGCCACTGAGATCGCCAGCTGCCTTTGGTCCCGAAAGAGTCCCGGAACCTGAAGGTTTGACGACGGGGGGCCACCAATAATACCTAGTCCACCCTCCTCGGCGTCCAGTCGTGACATCCTGGGATGAGCAAGCAACAGGCGCTCCTCCTGCTATGAAAATGCACCGAGGACCACTGGGACGGCTGGGCGATTGCACGCTCTTCCGCTACCTTGCCAGGGAGGGAGGTGGGCAGCAGGCTCGGTCTGGCGGGTCGCTCCCACGGCGGCAGGGACAAAGGACCTCGGAAGCTGGCTTGGCCAGCTTTCGAGGTCCTTTGTCCCTGCCGCCGTGGGAGCGGCCCGCCAGACCGAGCCTGCTGCCCACGCCTTGGCAAGCTAACGGAAGATCGCTATGGGATTTCATTGTCTAAAAACAAACGCGCCCAGATATGCTCAGAAATCCTTTCGCCTTTCTTCTCCATCCCCGATCTCAGCGGACCGACAAGAGAGGTTTCCCCTCTGCACATGCCCAGAGGCACGGCGGCCGGCGAGCCCCCTTTCCCCGCATCGCGGGCGTTCCCGATCCGTCCCTTACCTTGGGGTTGGTGAGGAGCTGGTGTTCATCCTGGTGGAGGAGGGCCCGGGCGTTGGACTCGGAGTTGTTGACGTAGATCTGGAGGCAGGGGTACAGGGAGGTGCCCTTGCAGTCGGCGCCGCACGTGAACGTGCACTCGAAGAACTCGCCGATCTGCTGGACCGAGAGGACGGTGCAGTTGGCCGCCTTGCCTTGCAAGTCCTGCAGGGCCGGGTTGAGCCAGCAGAAGCCCAAGATGAAGAGCGAGACGATGCCGGAGATGATGAGGAACAAGCCCAGGCGGATGCTCTTGTCTTCGGCTTCGGTGTACTCGTACGCCACCCTGATCTTCGCCATCGCCCCGCCTCAGGAAGAGCATGGGAGGCCGCCCGACGCAAGAGAGGAGCTGGGGTAGCGGGGGAAGAGACACACGAGCCCCAAGAGGAAGAAAAAGCTGCCAGAAAACCAGCAGCAGCGGGGAGAGAGAGCGAGAGCCGAGGCTTCGTTTCCCGCCCGCGCCAACACCAGCAGCGGAGAGAAAGGCGTGAGGGAGACGAGCCGGCACGAAACCCAAACTCCTTGCCGCCCCGTTTGGCGCCCAGCGGCAGCGAGGGCAAGTCCTGGCTGAGGTCCAGAGCGGGGCGGCCGCGGACCCGGGCGAGGAGTGGGGTCGTAGCGGGGGTGGGCGTGCGAGGAGAAGACGGCGGAGGCGGGTTAGCCGCTCCCTTCGCCCCGGGAGAGCGAAAACCAACGTCTGGGCGGGAAGAGAAGTCACCCCTGTGGGTGCTGCCGCGCGCCTCCTCCCTCTTGGCGAGGCTGAGGGAAGGGGCTTCCCCGCCTCCGCCGCCCCTCCTCCTCCTCGGACCCCCTTCCTGGCCGCTGGCTCCGGCCTCGCCGCCCATCAAATGGTCGGAGCTGGCGGCGAGCCCGTCAACATCTGCCACGAGGTAAGCCTCTTAGCTGGAGGAGGAGGAGGAGGAGGAAGAGGGAGCGAGAACCGGCTGGGGGTAACCTTTCTCCCCCCCCATTGATTGCCTCGTGGTGGCTCTCGCTCGCGCCCGCTCCCGCCATTGACAAGCCGCCGAGGAGGGAGTGACCGAGTGCGAAGCCGCCGGCGGGCGGAGGCGGGGGGACCCGCGCCGCTCGCCTCGTGCCGGCGCCCTTCCTCATCTCGGCGTCGGAGCGCGAGGGACAGCTTGGCCCGGGATTATCTGTCCCCGGCGGTTTAAGTCCAGGAAGCGGGTTGATTACTAGTTCTGATTAAGAGCCTCGACGAGGGAGGGAGGGAGGGAGGGAGGGGAAACCTTGAATGGGGGCAGCGCCGCCACGTGCGGACTCATTCAGAGGCCTCCAAGAGCCCGGGAATTGGAGGGGGGAGTCGCGCTGGAAGGCCGAGCGGGCACGTGTTCGTCGGCCGGGGCTTGCCTAGCCCCCGCAGGGCTACTTTCATTATTTATTTATTCGTTGGACGGAGGGTTAATCCCTTGGAAAGAGACAGGCGACTCATTCAAGGGTTTTCCTTTCTCGCGCGTCCCTTCTCTCCCCCCGCCCGCCACGTCCAGCGCGCCTCCTGTCCTGCAGAACCCTCTCGGGGAAAAAGCGGTTAATTGCAAAGGCAACGAAGGTTTCTGGCAGGCCTTGGAAAGCCTCAAAATGAAACTGTTTCAAAGAGTACGGATGGGATACTGGGATTCAAAAGTCTCCCCTTCATACTCCGCTATAAGCGTTTTCTGCTTTGGTTCCTTCCCTGCCCGTCGTGGGTGAAACCCTTCCTTTTTAAAATAACCCACTGAATAAAGATGGTTCTTGTCCCGCGAAATAAGAGCAGGGCCGTTTATCGTAGTTGCCAGCCCGCGGGGAGCTTCCGCGGGAATAAGCCCGCTAGTCGAGGTCATGAGTCTGGCCAACCTCACCGTATTCGCCTTGGGCGAAGAAGCTTCCTACACTTTCTGCCCTACATTGTTATAGTGCTATTATTCCACTTTCAACCTCCTGTGGAATTCTGGGGTCTGTAGTTAACTGAGGCCAAAGAGCTTTCTGGCTGAGACTTATAAATAGCTCTTCCTAAACTGCAAACTTCAGGATTCCATAGGATGTTGAAAGTAGAATAACAGCGCTATAACAGTGTCAGGTGGAAATGGCCTACCTTACTGTTCTGGTCTTTGCTTGTGTAGACGTGCGTGTGCACACACAGAGCCTTAAATAAGATGCAAAAAAAAACCCTTTAATAAGCACTTTGTTAAACAATCGACCAAAACAAAACAAAAAGACCCCAGGACTGTTGATGGCAACAGTTGCAAGTATTAACAGAGAAATTAAACATAGGCCCTTTCACAGTACCCAATTTGCAGTTTAGGAAGAGGTACTTAGAATTCTACTTTGTACAGTTGTAGAAACAGGAGACTGAAAAAAGCTGACAGGAAGAGAATCAAGACATTTGAAATGTGGTTCTGGGGAGGGTGTTCTACAGATACCATGGACTGCCAAAATGACCAATAAATGGGTCCTAGAGCAAGTCAAGGCTGGACTGTCCTAGAAACCAAAACGACCAAATTGAGGCTATTGTACTTTGGCCACCTCTTGAGACAAAATGCCTCTTAGGCCATTTCCACACTACAGTGTCATAGTGCTATTATTCCACTTTCAACCTCCTGTGGAATTCTGGGGTTAGTAGTTTACTGAGGCTGAAGAGCTCTCTGGCTGAGAATTCTAAATGTCCCTCCCTAAATTGCAAACCCCAGGCTTCCATAGGATGTTGAAAGTGGAATAACAGCACTGTAACAGTGTAGTGCAGAAATGGCCTTAGAAAAGCTGGTCATGCTTGGTAAAGGGACAGGCAGTAGGAAACGAAGAAGACCACATTTCAGGAGGATACACACAACCAAGGAAGCCACAGCCCTGAGTATGTAGGAGCTGAGCAGGGCTGTTAATAACAGGTTGTCTTGGAGGTCTCTCCAAGTAAGTAAAAGCTGACTTCGTGGCAATTAACAATTTAGAATTTACAGCCAGGGTGCTATAGTTCCTCACCAAAGTGCAAACCCCAGGATTCCATAGGATACAACTGCAGCTTTAACAGTGAGAAATGGTGCTGTAGTTAAGTACTCACTGTAGGGGAAAATGAGACTGAACCTGTGACCCAATTTGTGGGGGGAAATGAGACTGAACCTGTCAGGATCCAATCTTCATTTAGCAAAGTCACACAGAGAAGCGGTAGAAGTTTTATCTAATGACTTGTGGCTTCAGACTGGTACTTGGAATAAACGCAGACGCAGGTAGCTTTGAATAAAAGACTAAATACTTTACTAATGACTCTTCATTTACATCTGTATTGAGAGAGCCTGCTACTTGTCTAATCTAGTGAATAGGAGATTCTTCAGTTTAACTCACCATCCTCCTTGATGGGACTCAAACTCGGAGCATGCGAAGAGTTCAGGGAAAGCAGCCATTGAGAACAAAGAGAGAGAGAGAGAGAGAGATCTCTTCAGAGAGAGGGAGGTCTTAACTTTTATAAGACCGATGACCCAAGCAACTATCCTGGGTCACATGATCTGAGCACCAAAGGTATTTATGATCATGCAATAAAAGACAGAGAAAGGCAAATGGAGAAGATCTGGCATGCAACATAAAAGGGAGGCCCTATCTTGCTATTGCCCATCTGTTCTAATAACAAGATGGAGCAGGGAGAGAGAATGCTGGTAATTTTTCCAACACTCACTCAGTCATGCAAAATGCCTAATCCCAAAATACTACCAAAATCTCAAGGTAATACCAAAAGGGAACTATCAGCCCCAGGAGGAAATCCCTACATGTAGTATGAAGCAAGTATGGGGATAGGTGCTGTATGGATCACCGCACAACCACAGTGGCTACATCAGTGCCTAACAATAGGCTGTCCAGGGAAGAACAGAGAAAAACAGTGTTTTCAGTTAAAAGATTTGTGCCTTAATACTGATCATTCACCAGCCAGTTCTGGGACTCCATGTTTGAAATTTCTTGAACATGGAGAATTTCTGGTGCTATCATGATTTTTTTAGGGTTATGCTGTTCAAGCTTGGAACAGGAGTTAGTGTAGAAAAGTGGTGCAGCTAGGTAACATTAGACGCAACACTTTCGGAAAATCAGTATAATATTGAACTGGAACCTGAGATATCCCTGTTCAAGCCTTCACAGATATATGAAGCTCAATGGGTGACCTTGACTTCTTGATCTGACGTAGCTCATAAACTGTTGCAAGAATAAACAGGGAAGTGGAAAGCCATATGTCCCATTTTCAGCTCATTGAAGGAAATGTGAGATGTTAATGAAACCAATACATTTTAGACCTTGGGTTTATTAGTCTCCCTTTAGATGAGCACATAGGTCTCTTTCACGCTATGCTATGATTCCACTTTAACTGCCACCACAAGATCCTATGGAATCCTGAGATCTCCAGCTTAGGTAGGGGTTTCCAAAATTCCCAGCATGAAGAGCTACAGAGACTCACTGAACCACAAGCCCCAGGATTCCATAGGATGTAGCCAAGGCCATTAAAGTGGAGTCATCACACTATAACTGAGTAGCATAAAAAGGCCCAAAGTCGTGAAGCCATTTCTCTTCAACTATATAACTGCTTCTGATTTTTTTAAAGCAAATAATCCTGTTTGCTGGTCCTGATAGGGAACAAAAAAATACTCTAAAACACATACGCTTTCACATTTTATATTGTTATTATGTCACCGTCATAACTACAGGAATAAATACAAAGGGAAATAAGAAGTCATCAGAAGATATTATTATATTTAATAGCTGCAGCAAGGTTGACACATGCGCAGAACTGGAAAGAAAAGAAGCATATCGATATAAAAGAATGGAAGTTAAAAGTTCTGGATATGGTAGAGATGAAAAAGCATTTTCTTTGAAGAATAAATCTATCCAGAACTTTGAGAAAGAATGGAAAAGCGTATTAGATTGGGTAAGGATATAAATGTATAAGAAATCAAAGAAGAAATAATATAACTGTTCTCTCTGTAAGATGGAAATTATGTTTGTAATGGAATGGAAATAAGTAATTTCAACTGGAAGATTTAAGCATGGAAGTGTGAGGGGGGGTTATTTTGGGGATAAGCTTTCGATAAAAATTATACAAAAAAAACCCTATAGGAATAAACACTGTGTTTGCCCCTTCTGCCCCAAGGTTAAGCAAGTTTACTTGAGAAAAATTACCATTTTGTTGCAGAAAGTATTTTTAAATAAATACATACATACATACATACATAAATAAAGTATGCTTCATTTGAGAGCCAACATGGTGTAGTGGTTTGGGCATTGAACTATGACCCTGGAGACCAGATTTCAGTTCCTCACTCAGCCCAGAAACCCACTGAATGACCTTGGGCACATCTCATACACACAGAGCCCCCAGAAAACCTCATGATAGGTTACCCTTAGGGTTGCCACAAGTCAGAAATGACTTGAAGGCACACAACAACAACAATACCTCAACTAACAAAGTAGATGTGTTACTGGGCATGACTGATTTAACAGAAAATTTGGTACCAGAGGAGGGAATAACATGAAAAGAATAGGGATAGGTTTGTACATCAGAAAAAAAGAAGAGCAATACAACATGTTTCAGAAATCTTTTTATTTGAAACTAGCAGTATGCACGTTTGAAATAGAACAACTCAAGTAAGCCTTGCATAAGTAAATGGAAACATTTTCAACCTTACAGAGATTGCTTGAAAGCTTCTTCCAAAATGCATTCAGGTATTATTGTTCTTTTGTCAGCCTTCACTTTTCTTGTGATACCTATTTTAGTGGCCAAACTTCATAGATCTGTGCCTTTTTTCTGACGTGCTGGGAGTAGCTAGTGAGACAGACTTGGCTTCCCTGCCCTTGCCTCTCTCTTTGGCTTGTGAAATATGCTCAGCAGGGGATTCTGGAGCTACCTGCTGTTTACCTTGTCTGTTGTAGGCAATGACACACAGCTACAGTTTACAAGCTAGAGTAATATCCCCTTCTTTCCCAGCTCAAGCTTGATTGCACTGTTTGCTGCAGACTTGATGCTGCAACTAAACGCTGAACTTCTGGCTTTCTCCATCCCTTCTTCAGTTTTCTCCCATTGTCATTGCTGCTAAAAAACTTCCAGCTAGACTGACGGTGAAGAGGAAAAAGTAGACTGGTAGGTATAAAAAGACTTTGTAAGAAAGAGTTTCTTTGTCAGGGGCTTGGTTTCTACACTTTTGGGAGGGGGATTGCTTTGTTGTACTGCAGCCTACTGAAGTTTTCTTTGCAGTGTAAAGGATCTCCTTTGTTATGCCACACACAGAACCTCTCTGTTGAAACAAGGTGGACTTCCAATGCAGTGTTTCTGCTGCCAGTGGAATAATTATCTGTTTGGACAGGCATTTCTCTGGTTGCTAAGCTGTTCAGTTTTCCTGGTGATTTTAATGAAATACTTTGCCACTTTATTGGTTTATATTTTTATTCTATTAATACTTGATTTAATTGTATTACATGGATTTCAAGATTAAAATATTGTAAACTGCTTTGGGATTTTTTTTGAATAAAAAGAGGTATAGAAATTTTTTTTGGTATGTTTTTATCCATACTGCATTTGTTTTAAATTGTAAGGTGCATTGGGTCTCGGTCCTTGAACAAAAGGCAGGATGTAAATAAAGTAAATGAGTGAATGAAATCTATGAGATTGGTTTGCCTATTCTTCTAGCAATGAGACACAGAAATGCCTCTGCATTTAGCTACACTTAGCTGTGTTAGTTTACTCCACTCTAAACCTGTTGCATGTTATTTAAAAATGATTGCTCTTTTTTAGAGGGATAGACTTGTTAGTCTGTTGCATAACATCTTCATATGCTTTGAAAGCCTCTACTCTAAGAAAATATTTAAGTGCCTCAAAAGTCTTACTGCACAATCCTATGGCTATCTTCTCAGTAGTCTATTGGCATTTGCTCTCAGGTAAGTGGATACGGGATTGCAGCCGTAGGTTACAATCCAAAATCCTTCAGTTTCACGTAAATATCCACATGCAGAAATAGGCTATGCCAGAACTACTGAACCCCCTTACAGAATAGCAAAGTAGCATATGTCAACTACTGCATGTTCTTGTGCAATGCACAATATGCAACCACAATGCTTGATGCACTATGACAATGCACAACCACAACACTGCTGTGTGCACAACTCTGCTTGCACCACTCTCAGGAGAATAAATCCCTTGCACCATGGCAAATAGTTTACCCTGTATGCCTAGTGTGATTTACACATGTGTATCCACCAATAGGATGCCAGCCACAGCCAGCTAAACACACAGAAAAAGACACACCACATGCAGCTGCTACTGAAAATATGTTACAGAGCACACTCAGTTGGGTATTTAGTGTTAACTGTAGTTTCTATATGTATTGCAGATTATATTTATCTTAATTGTTATCCTATATTACAAGTTACCTTCCATGTGTTGGAGTATATTTTTCTAATACTTCTCTCATCCTGAGCAAATGTTTTCCCATCTAAGACAATCTAAATGAGATGCCAGGTAATTGCCTGCCTAATTATGGTTGCATTAATCTTTCTAATAGCACCACTAAGATTATATAAATCACTTATTCTTTAATTCCTTGCAGAATGGATCTAGCAACGAGATAAAACAGGTTTTTCTTTAGGTGCTTCCTAAAACTATTCCATAAATCCATTGCATGGGACCAGTTTACATATATAGCTTTAATTGTCAATTGTTAATAGACTGCAACTGCAGTGAGGATCCAGCAAAATGCCACCACCCTCTGTGCAGAACCAGTGTGTGAGACCAAGAGACAGAGAGACATCTTTCCAGACAATGCTCTTAGTGCTACCCACTCATTCCTCCTTTGTTTAAGCCACAAGCAGAATCGTAGTTGACTTTCCAGACAGTCATGTTCTACCCATATATCCATGTTCCTTCCATACTAGAGACATGGTAAAGTCTGCCAGAGTTGGCCATTTGAACTGTGACTGTTCCAGTGGATGCAATTCTGATCCCATTCTTCATCCATCCTTTCACTGGCAGCCAAATATTTTGCGTGCTATGTTTTCTTAAATGAAAGAGAAACATTGGCTGAGATCCTACATCAAGAAGTATATGTGGATCACATAGCTATATCTCCATAGCTGCATCTGCTGGTGCTAACTTTCCCAAGTCCACCTTGTAAGCCAGTGGTTCTCAACCTGTGGGTCCCCAGATGTTTGTGAACTTCAGCTCCCAGAAGCCCCAGCCACTATGGTCAATGCTCAGGGCTTCTGGGAGCTGAAGTCCAAAAACATCTGGGGACCCACAGGTTGAGAACCACTGTTGTAAGCAAAGTAGATCCACCCACCCCCGGCATGGCGATTTTCGTGTTGTCAGAGACTGGAGAATGAGCAGGAACATGTCCAGCTATTGTCCGTAGCTGGACACGCTGTGACAAGCAAGGATCCCAAGGAGTTCTTAGGAGGTCCCTGTAAATGACATCCTTGCAGAGCATTGAGCTACAGGAAAATAGTTGGATACATCCCAACTCATCCTCCATTCACTGACAATATGTAAATGGCTATCTTCGGCAGTGGGGTGGTAGGCTACCAACAAGGTAGGTTTGGGGAGAGATACTGCGTGTCTGGAATAAAATTCCAATCTCTGCAGTGACCAAAAAAATTATGACTTGTGTTAGATCTAATTTATTCCATCATAATTCACTTACATGATGCCAGCCATTGTGTCACAAATCCATAATTGTCATTTAAACAAATAGAGGTGATGGCCAGAAAGGGATTTGCTGTCAGTCTCTCAACAACACATTGCCATAGTGTTCTACTTCTTAGGGTTTTTTTTTTAAAGGCTGTAGTTCAGAATGTATTCTACTGCCAATTCATTCTGAAAAGTGTCAAAAATATGGCAATCACCACAAGGTTTAGAATGAGTGTGTCCTGAGCAGCGATATGTTGGCTTTCCCACTATGTAACTGTCCACATCAAAACCTAACCAAAGAAATGTATATTTACAAAAATTATGTCCTTTCTCCCTCAAAAAAAAAGTCACAACTTCTTACATTCTAAGAAAAAAATGGAAAAACAGGAATAGTACAAGATGACTGTGACTGGATGAGGGAATTGTGAGAATGTCTCAAAAAGTAAGCATGGCAGTTCTTCAGCAAACACCCACACATTCCTCTGAACCCATTTGGTTTGAAATCCTGAAGGAAAAGCAATTGCCCTGACAGTTGATAGTTTTAACTTGTCAAGTCACTTTACCATGATCTCTTTAACCTCCTAATTTTCAGAAGCTCATGAATCAGGCATTACTATTTTTGTTTGATTTTCTTGGCCACAGTCCTATGTATATCCTCTTGGGAATAAGCTCCCTGCATGCAATGTGATAAAGAGCCATTGTGACTTGAATGCTGGAGTACAAGCCTGGACACCAGTTTGATTCCCAGCTCAGATATGGAAACCCACTGGGTGACCTTCACCCCAGAAAACCCCAAGATAGAGTGTCTCAGGGTTGCCGTAAGTCAGAAACTACTTGAAATACACATCCGTTACAGCTGGATGGACTCAGTCAAGGAAGCCAGGGCCCTGAGTCTGCAAACCTGAGCAGGGCTGTTGTTGATAAGGTGACTTGGCGGTTTCTCATCCATAGGGTCGCTATAAGTCAAAGTCATCTGGACGGCAGTTCACAACAAAACACAGGGCTGAGCTGTACCTGCCGCTCTCCTGGAATCCAGTTGCTGGTCCCAACTGGAGTAGGCCTGTGGATTTATTTACGTGTCGATTTGCCATTCAATTGATTCAGAATGTCTGTGCTACTTGGGATTAGCAACTGCATTTTGGCCTTTGTGTATAGCTCTCATCTACTGTAAAGTCAATGTTTGTCTGCGTGTTTGTTTGTCTGCATCAGGCAGGCGAAGACCTCATACGATTGGCTGTGCGAGGCAAGAAGACTTCATATGATTGGCTGGCTGTGAAGATTCCATGGAATCCTGCAGTTGGCAGGTTAGGGAGGGGCCTTTAGACTTCTCAGCCAGACAGCTCTTGGGCCTTAGGCCGGTTGCTACGGAGACGAAGTCTACCATCAATAAGGATGCCAGAAAACTTTTGGGAGGCATATGTGAGAAAAATTAAAGTGACATACACAACATAGTTACAATGTCTTCTCACTTCACGCAGTAGCTTGTATGGGTTCCATACATGAGGAATCTTAAAGTTGAAATTCAAAACAAAAAATGCTCTGAATACAGATTGGATTGGGGAATATGAGGATAAGTTACAGGTACTGGCATAGGCTGGTTGCTATGGAGATGAGGCCTAGCAGCAAGGAGGAGGACAGTATTCCCACAAGAACCCAACCTCTGTCTGTAAATAACTCTGAATAAAGATCGGAATGGAGAATATGGGGAAAAGTTGCAGGTACTGGAATAGACTGGTTGCTGTCGAGACAAGGCCTAGCAGCAAGGGGGAAGACAGTGTACTCTGTCAGGAACCCAAACTGTGTATGTAAATAACTCTGAATGCAGATTGCTTTGGGAAATAAAGAGCAAAGTTACAGGAAATAGAGAAGTCAGTTTGGTGAGTTCTTAAGAGGAAAATAAAAACCCCAAGCAACTCCAGGTAAATACGCTAGTAAGATACATAACTGACCAATCAAGCTGTTTGCAGTTCAACCTAAGGCAAAAAGGAAGAAAACAGGCTCCATGTAAATCATTTGTATTCTTTTACTTCCTTTATTTCTGTCATTGTTTGCCAACGAATGTTGCAGAGATTGCTTTGATTTGCTACTATACAGAAGTGCTATGGAAATAAACTGATCCTCTGAAGTGGAACCTTTCTGATAGGAATATACAGCTGCATCCATAGTAAGATCAAAATCTGTCAGTAGCTCTCTCATTTCATTTTTATGCTGATTATATAACACCACAACATTCGTTGCTTCATAATCTTCAAGCTGGCTTTCAGTTATTTTATCTGGGGCCCATATATACATCATAAGTATAGTGCTATCATTGTGCTCTAACTGCCATGGTTCCATTCTATGGAAACCTGGAGTTTGTAATTTGGTGAGGCACCAGTGCAAATCCCAGGGTTCCACAGAATGGCAGTTAAAGTGGAATAACAGCACTATCATTTTGTCGTGTGAATGGGACCCTAGTCTCTCTGAAAAAGCCCCAGTAGTGAGTAATAGCATTGGTGTCATAACAACCATGTGTGTTCCCCTGCTCCATGTGTGTCCCTCTTTGATCTTTTTTCACTGGCAACATTTTAATGTGGTGATGGGGAAAGTGTGTCCTTCTGTGTTGTTGTGGTCCTTTCGCACTACACAATTACAGCACTATTATTTCACTGTAATTGCAATGGTAAGTTGGAATCCTGGGAATTGCTGTTGTGGAGGGGTGGGGTTAGAATTCACAGCCAGAGAGCTTTAATGCCTCACCAGACCATAAACTCTAGGGCCATTTCCTCACTAGACTGTTACAGCACTATTATTCCACTTTCAACATCCTACAGAATCCTGGGGTTTGCAGTTTAGGGAGGGGCCTCAAAGGAATCCTGCAAACCCCAGGATTCCATAGGATATTGAAAGTGGAATAATAGCACTATAACATTCTAGTGTGGAAATGGACTAGGATTCCATAAGATGTTGTAATGGTCATTAGTGGAATCATAGTGGTATAACTGTGTACTGTGAAAGGGCTCAGGCTGCATCTTGTTTCTGCACAATATTTCATCACTACCTAGAGCTGATAGGAGCTGCACTCCAAAAACATCAGGAGGGCCACACCTTCCCCAGCTCTGGTTCAATGGCTGTGGGGAGATTTGAGAGATAAGATGGGACTTCCTCCATGACAATTTTGCCTCTGTGTGGGCTAATGTCCGGAAAGTGCAACCACCATCTCTTTTCATTCATTGTGTTTTGGTGTGTTTTTTTAATTGGTCCTCACCCATTTAGACAGCCAGTGTGGTGTACCAGTTTGAATACTGAACTAGGATTCCAAGAGGCCAGGTTCAAATTCCTGCTTGGCCCTGGAAACCCACTGGATGGCTTGGGCAAATCACACCCTCTCAGCCTCAGTGGCAAAGCCCTTCTGAATAATAACTCTTGCGAAGAAACCCTATGATAGTTTTGCTGTAAAGTCTCCATTAGTCAAAAACAACTTAAAGGCACACAGCAGCAAAACACTGTAACCCGTTGCCTTCTCTACTTAATTTCTGACCTCTTCATTCTTTCCTTACACTTTAGAAATCATTACTAGTAGCCATGCTTGCTGGGGGACTCTGGAAATTGTGGATGCAAAAAGAAAAGAAAAAAAGTACAATTTAAAATTTCTGCCCAGTGACCACCAGCAGCTTACTGGGCAGGAAAAGGAAAGAAGACACAAAACATAGGGGAGAAAAAGGTGTGGTTATACCCATTTCAATCTCTAGTCTCATCCATCCCTCAATTTGGCCTTATCTACTGCTGGCATGTGGCCTCGTATCCAGGGCAGGAGAAGGTGGGGGGAGGATTCCCCGTTCCTGCTTTAGTGGGTCAGAGAAGGAGCAAGGAGACCCAAAGTGCAGTGCACAAAGGGCTAGACTCAGCTTTAACTACCACACAGGAGTGCTGCAGGTATATGCATGTATGCTCATGTATGCATGCCTCCCTTTGCTGCTGCTTCCATATTGCTGCTGCTACTACTACTGCTACTTGTTGTTGTTGTTATTCCTTGCCAGAATCCTTCTTAGTGGACTTACATATGTGGGATATAGAATTACGAAGATGCATAATGCCTGTAATCAGTAAAGGGTTGCTGCTTTGTAACTATGTAGCAGAGATGGCAAAGGGACTGATTTGCAATGGGAAACCTACAAGAGAGTTCCAGTGTGCATCAGGCATTCCTGATGTGCGCTGGATATGCATCTTCACAACTCAGTCACCACGTTTCAAAGTGCCTCTGCTACTTAGTTATACTGCATGAAAAGACATACAAGATTCTAGCTCTTGTCTTTATTTCTAGTCCCCCACGCCTTTCCCTCAAAGCAGGGGCTCATGTCAGCATATGCGTTAAAACACAATACCATTAAAATAGCCAAAAAACATTACAATGGAATTAAAGCATCAATGGCCTTTTAAAATAATTTAAGGCATACAGTTAAAACAGAAAATCAGCTTTTTCCTAAATAAAAAAGGAAATTTAAAACAAATAAATAGTACAGCTTCTGAAAGAAGGGAGAAATAAAAAAATTCTATTTTTTAACTTTTACTGAAGTATATAAAAAACAAAATGGAACATTGAGGAAATGTGGGAAATTCCCACAGCTTAGGTTAGAGTCCTTAGAATCTTTTTATCTTTAAAGTACCTAAAAGGGGAAGCAAAGTAAAGATGGGATTTCCTCCCAACTATCTTCAGATGAGAGATTTATATGAGGTCCACAGCATGCTTAGAAAAGGTTAAATTCCCTTCCCAGGTCTGCTCTGATCCATTATTTATCAGCTCGCCCACCAGCTGATGCAATTTGAATTCCCCTAACCAATGTCGCTACCTTGAATGCAAAAGTGCATTTGATGTTGTGTGCAGTTTAGCCTTTAGGCAGCAATTGTAAGTATAATTGTATATACTGATTGCCAGGGCTGTTCATTTATTTCCTTCACACATTCTGCATTTAGGGCTCAGCCAGTGTCTTGCAGTCTGAGCTTATGTCAGACAGGACTCAAGTCTGTCCTTAGTATTAGGCTTTTAAAATACCCCCCTTCCCTAACATATACAGCTGCCCAAGAACTGCAGTTCAGGCAGGAAAGTTATGCCTACTCCAGGAACTGCAGCGGTCAGCTAAGTTCATAGGAAAGGAGATCTATAAACTGGCCAGCTCAAGTGATATATTGGTTATTGACTCCCTGGAGTGTACTGCTGGTCTCTGGGAGTGAAAAATTAAGCGTCGCCACCTCCGTGGTTAAGGATGAAGAATGCTGATAGCCTGTTGAGGAAATAGCATTCTGAGGAACACAGCAGCAATAAAACTAAGAGGACTGGAGAAAATTGTAGACCACTCCCTGTAGAAACTGTCCAGACAGCTCACTTATATTTCCCCATACCGGTCCTGATCCCATTGGAGTGTTACTGATTTTAAGTGTCGTGAAAAGGCAGCAAACGGTTGTTTAATGTGATCGTATGGTCTCATATCTTCCAACTGTCCCAATACAGGAGGAACAGACCTGCTTAATCCTCTGTTATCCCTACTTTTTCAGCCACTTTGAAGACATCCCATTTTCGGCTTCCTCCTCCCACTTTGTTCTAGACTTACTTCAATTGCCACCAATTTGTATTTAAAGTGAAAAAGTAGTTTGCTGTCAGCAGTGGGGAGAGAAAAGGAAGAACCTTGTTCTTTCTAGTATGTTCAGGCAAAAAGAAAATGCTACAGCCTCTCCTACCTTGTGTGCTCTTCCTCATTAGTAATTTTTGCCATCTTGATAACACTCTGATGTTGTTTGGTCACATGTACCTCTGAAGTATTGGAGGGTAAATACCATAAATGCACCAGACCCCATCTGATTTTGGAAACTAAGCAGGGCCAGATCTGGTTACTATTTGATTGGGAGATCACCAATGAATAACTGGTGCTGTAGGCTATATTTCAAAGGAAGGAACTGGTAAAAGCACCTGTGAGTATTCCTTGCCTAAGAAAACTCTATGAGACCCTATGAAAGAAAACCCTATGAAATTCATGGGGTTGTGTAAGTCAACAGTTGACCTGAAAGTGTGCAAATACATATTGTATTTGTGCTCCCTTAGTGCTGAATGACCTTGGGCAAGTCACACTCTCTTAGCCTCAGAGGAAGGCAAAGGCAAACCTCATCTGAACAAATTTTGCCCAGAAAATCCCATGATGGGTTCAACTTAGGGCCACCATATGTTGGAAATAACTTGAAAGGACACAACAACAACAGAGTGTTGGAGAGGATTATACAAAGAATCCTAAGGACAAAGGCCTAGATCCCAAGGTCAGTCCCAAGTAGAGCACAGCTACTGAATCAGAAAGAATTTGCTCTATACTTTGCTAAGTTTTCTTGATTCAATGGGTCTGCCATAGTGAGGAAGTGAGTTAGGCCACGAGTAGGAATCATGTAGCCCTCTAGATATTGTTGGAGTGCAAGTCCCATGAGCCCTAGCCAGCATAACCAATGGTGAGGGAGTATAGGAGCTGCAGCTCAACCTCTGGAGGGCATTCCCATCATTGTCTTAGGCCACAAGAAGTAATGTGCTTATTTTCAGCAGAGCTCCTCTAAAACAAAGTCTCTGCTCGTAGTGCAGTCAGGTCTGGAAACAGGGTGAAATCCAAGAGGCACAACACAATCCTGTCAGAACAGAAGTCTTTGCCAACTAGCTAAAGGTAGGCAAAGAGGAGACCATTCTCACCTCCCTAGGAAGGGACCATCCTTAAGGGTTTCTCAGCATTAAGTGGGAAAATGTGGTGGCATATCTCTTTAGAGTACCTCCTCCATTTATAGAGTCAACTTGACAGCACACGACAACAATCTCCTTACAGCATTACAGTAAGCTAGGATCCTATGCCTGTAAGCAACACTGGAAGGAGAATAGGAGCAAGAAAGAAGATGAATAGCACTCACCCACAGTAATTTCAACCCCTTTCAGGGTTCTGTCCTTGGGAACCTTTCTGCCAACTTCCAGTCATAATGATGTCCCTACAGTGCCTAATACTGGAGAAATTAATTGATGGTAGAGAAAGGGGGATGGGAGAGAAAGAGACATGAATGTTGCCTTGCAAGTTGCTGCCACCTTTTCCTTGCACGTGTTGCAATGGCAAAGCCAGGGCCAGGAAAAAAACCCTGATGTAGAATTATTTGGCACAGAGTACATGAAACTAAACAACTGTGCCTTACCCTGGTTTTCCCAGTACAAATTATCTGTGTTTGTGGGTTTGTTGGCAACACAAGGCCTCTTGTTATGTCATTTGAGGATGAACTTTAAATTGTGTTTTCTGTTTGGTAGACTATTACAATCTGTCCAACTGAGAGATGTAAGCCAATTAATTTTTCCCCCACCCTGAAAACAGAGGAGGGATTAAACTACAACATATGTGTTTCAAGTGGTCTCTGTTTCAAGGGCTTTCTGGAGTCCTTTGAAATATAGCCTCCTTGTACCTGCTGGGCTTCTTTCTTTGGCTTACATGTGTGGAGAACTTTGCCTTTGTAGCCCCCTTTGAAGCAGCTGGCATTCCATGGGGATCAAGAACTGAGGAACAGTCCTATGAAGGAGGGATGGTCAACTGTGGTGAGGGCCAATCTAAGGCATTTTGGGACAAAGAATGCAAACCAGCAGCCTACCTCTTATTTAAATTTCCAGGTTCTTATGCACTCTTTGAGGCTTAATGCAACTCTGAGCAGCATTGGGAGCCCTGTTCAAAGCAAAACTTTTGCCCCAAATAATTTTGTAATTTTGGGAGGAAGGGGGACTTTGGGGGAAGTAGGAAAGGGGTTGGCCTGCATGTGACCTGTGAGCTGCAGTTCCTACTCCCTTGCTGTAACGTTTCTGAGTACTTTACATTTTCCTCCTGAATGTAAGGGCAACAAGCAATGCACCTCATCACCATAGTCCCTGTCCTTTAGAGATAAGGATAGGATAAAACCTCACGGCATACATTTAAATATGCAAACTGTGCACCCTTATTGGAGGTTAAGAAGGTAAGAAGAAACTCTTATCAGTTCAGAGTATCAATTTCTTTTTTTCTATCTTCCCTTTTTCTCCCTGTGCAGTATCTAGCTGTGTCCCTCAAGCTCAGTATTATCTGCTCTGACTGGCACAGCTTCACATAAAGTGTCTCAATCCCTACTATCTGATATTTTCGACTAAAATGTAGTTTTACCCCTGAGCTCTAGTGTATATATATATTTCTGGTGTTACATCATGACTGGGAAATATAGGTGGGGCCTTGCCTGAGAAAGAACATCTTGAAATGTTCATTAGGTCAATTAGGGATGCATATAATTATGATAACTGTGTCAGTATCTTAATATACTACTGGATGCTAGCTTCTGAAGTTGCACCGGTACAGGGGATTTTGCCACAATCCTGTCCTTTAGCCACTGACAACTGAACAATAGGTTCAACACAGCAATCTGAAACATTTCATCATTCCATCCCATTGAGTTCAACGGGACTTATTTGACAGCAGGCCTAAATTCTCTAAAGGCCCCAGGTCCTGTCCTATCTTGGAAGCTAAACAGGATCAGCACTGGTTAGTAGTTGGATGGGAGACTGCCAACAAATACAAAGTGCTGTAGGCACTTCCAGAGGAAGAAACTGGCAAAACCACCTCTGAGTATTCTTTGCTCAAGGAAACCTTCTGAAATTAACGGGATCATCACAAGTCAACATGCAACTTGAAGGCACACACGCACAAGCATGTCCTGCTTAGAATCATTTGTGATGCACAACAGAAATGGAAGACAAAATAGTAAAATTACTAGCTGGTCAGGTTTTTTTTTTTCCGAAAAAGTGAAAGGTGCCAACCTGCAACCCTCAGCTGCTATTTGGGTGGCCTCCTGAAGCTAGAAGAAATCACCCAGTTCTTTCTGCAGCTCAGTCTGATTAACTAAGGCCCTTACTGCATGATGTTGTCATCCTGGCAGAGCAATCACACAACGTCATTGCTCATCTGCTGCTTTTGCGTCCCCACCCATGGGAAATGTGCCCTTTTTCATTACTGGAAAAAGTCCAGTAATGGCCCCCTTTCCTGGCATGATCTCATCAGCTGCCTGCATGTGGTAAGGACTGAAGTGCTCAGTAACACTTCCTTCTGCAGTACAGTGCAGGAAGCGACAAATCATGGGTTGTGGGGTGAGGGAGAGGTGAGGAAAGTGATGCACCATAGCTACTGTACTGCAGAAGGAAGAACACTGTGCCTGACACTACCCATCCACAGCAGCCAACTGGGTGCAGTGGGGAGTGTTTGGGACCTGATCCCATCCCAGCAATGGCAAGACTGGGATCCTGCCAGGACGACATGCTATTGTGTGGTAGGGGTCTAAGTTGCACAGCATGAAACACTGTTCCTCTAGTACAGGGGTGGGCAATTACAGAAGGGGCAATTTTTGTCCCTGCATTCCCCCAAAAGGCCCTACCAGCATTTAAAAGCTTTTTTTAAAATACTTAACTTTTTTTTTGCCCTATCCCCCAATTTTTGCAAGTCTCTTTCATATCTTAAAAAGAAGCCAGACCCACCCCAACTGGCCAAAATTGAAACAGGAAGTGAAGTGCCACTTCTGTTTTTGATTTTAGCCAATGTTTATGGTCTCTGGTATGTTCTAAACTAAAGTATGTGGGAAGAAGGACTTCAAGGAGCAAACCTGCTGCTTTCAGTGGTTTTGAGTCATGGGGGTTGGGTTTTAAAAATCACTCATTTTTAGGTGATGCACTTTAGGACCCAAAGAGCTGAACGTGGCCCAGAGACCTCACTTTACCCACTCCTGCTCTAGTAGCAAGTAGCGATCTCACTGAGTTTGCTATAAGATTCCCATCTGACATAGCGACATGGGAGTGTGCACAGATGTGTGTGTCTGTGCAATCCATCCCACTACCTGATATCAGAAAGACAAAAATATTGTGAAACTCTGCTTTAATGGGATGTTGTAGTTGAAATGTCTTCAGCTGCACTAGCCCTGATAGATAACCCAGCTACTCATGATTTCAAAGATGCATGTGCTACCCACAGAACCATAGCTAAGACCATACTTGAAACTGCTGTATTCAGTTTAGGACACTATAAATCAAAACTGGCAATGAGAAGTTGTAAATGGGTCCAGATAATTGTACAAATACAACTGATAATTGATTAAAACAGAATCCTGCAAGAGAAAAATGCATCTATCCCAGTTGGAAAAATTCGAAGTGTGCTTGCATACAAAAAAAAAGAGCAAAAATTTTTGTTAATCTATACACTAAGAGTCAGAGAGAGCGCACTAGGCTCCAATTAAAAAGATGGAGATTCATATCAAACTATTATCTGGAACCCAAAATATAGGGTAGTGAACTCAATACAGAAAAACTGCCTCAGGTCTTTGTCTTCCTGGACAGTATATTTCTTCTCTTACTAGCATACAGAAAAGTTGGAACCTTTTTCTGGAGTTCTTTGGGAATTTTATATTTTGGACAGAGTGCGCATATTGGGCTCAATGGCTAAACCAAATTCTTCCCAATCCTGTATCATTTCCATCACTTTTTAACAAAAATACTGACCAAATTACAAGAATAGCAAAAAATGCAGGGACTGGGCAGAAATTATACAGAGGTAACACTACTTTGAAAGCCAACATGTAGTGATTTGAACATTGGACTACCAGGATTCAGTTTCCAGTTTGTCCATTGAAACCCCACTAGGTGACCTTAGGCAGGTCATACTCTCAGCCCCAGAAAACCCTGTGATAAGTTCACCTTGGGGTCACCATAAGTTGGAAACAACTCGAAGGTACACAATAACAACATTACCTTGCCACTATCCAATCTTTTCAATCCACATTAAGTTTCAAAAGCATTTTGTAGTTCTGTATAACTTTTGGGTTTCTTGCTTTACTATTCCTGGATTCAGCTGGTTCTTCATCAAAAGTAATTATCAAGATTCTAAATATTAACATACAGTTCCAAAACACTGCTTTTCTTTACACCAATTATATGTGTTATATACGGTTATGATCCAGAAAATATTAGTGCTTTAACTCTAATCAATTTCAATATCCAGCTTCAACAAAAGTGGTTTGCCAAGTTTGTATTATTAATACCTTTTACATAATTCAGAATTTCTCTCTGAATAAAAAAGCTTAGTCAGGATAATGTATCCCAGCAGACACATTTGCAATTAATTCTTGATTCAGGAAGGGTTGCTAGTCAAGTTTACATTTAATTTTGATCAGTGTAAATATACATGAGTGTAAGTAATTATGGGAACAGTGCTGAAATGAATTTAAAAACCAATATACTGGGCTTTGATAGACATCTTTTTAGCTATTTTATTTAGAAATTGGTTCCTGCTTCTGAATTGTAAACAGCAATGATTTAAATGGGTTCCCGTTTTATTGTACTCATTTGTCTTGAATGCAAATAGCCTATGATCTAAGCATTTATAAACTAGTACATAGAAACAGACTTTAAAGTTAAAGAAAAACCAGCACTGAAAGATAACACAGAGACAATACTAAAGACTATTTTTAAAAAATATGGTAAATTTAGTCTCAAAATTAAGCCTATAAAAGTTGGCTTATTAACATAAATGGAATTCTTTGGAGGAAAGCAGTTTCCAAATGCCAGCTTCCTCCTATTCAAAGGTACTCACTGTTGTTGGAATCAAGGACTGGAATCATGCCACCCTCCAGATATTATGAACTGCAATTCACATCATCTATCACTATTGCCTATCCTGACTAGTGCTGATGGGAGTTGCAGTCTAACATCTGGAGAGCTCTATGATTCCTACATCTATGTTAAATCTAAAGCATTGTGAACAGGTCAAGGGAATTAGCCATGGGTTGAATAACAGACCTGAAAAATTGAGCGGTTCATTGGATTCCAGGGTATAGGAAGCAATTAAAACAAGTTCATAATTTAAGTTCGTATTAATATTTTCATACAGACTTTTCCAAGGTGAAGGGAAGTACTACACAAGTACTATGAATCGATGAAAAAGTCAAAGCCCAACTATCCCCAACATAGTACAGTCAGCCCTCCACATTTGTGGGTTTCACTTTTGCAGATTTGATTATTTACAGATTATTTGCTATCACCTCTGCTGCCTCCCTATGCCGTTTTTAATAGGTACTGCAAGCCTCATGAGACGGAGAAATTGCAAATGAGGCTTGTAAGTCCCTATTAAAAATGGTGTGGGGCAGCAGTGGGGGGAGGCAGTGAGACCTACCAGACAGCTACGTCTGCCTTGCGAAGGAAACCTGATGCCTCAAAGGAATCCATGGTGGGTTGAATATGGTGATCATTTTTTGTGTGTGTTAAATATGGTTTGGGAGGACCTACAGTTATTCAGTTTTTTCACTTTCATGGGGCTCCTGTGCCCCTAACCCTATCGAATGTGGAGGGATGACTGTATTCCAAACCAATGGTGGTAGTTACCAGAGCCCAAACCATCTGGAGACAAGTTGAGGAGGGATGATCTAGGCCAACAACTGTTCCATAAAGCAGAAGTTACCATCTTGCATCTTGTCTGGAGTAATCCATACCAGTGTGTATTACAAAAACAGCGTCAGTGTTTTGTGGATACTCACCAAGAGAGTGAAACTCCACAATACAAAGGTATAGCAAACACACACACACCTTACTATTTTGACCAGAGGAAAAAGCCTTTCATCACTTCAGATGCTATAATCTCCAAAGGTTCATCAATTAGGAGAAGGAGGAGTATTTATGTTCCAGAGCCCCTAGACCATGAAGCCTAGACACCTGAAACTGAGGATACATACTAAGGGACCACAGCTGTATGTATCTGGTTCACAGAACGTATAAATTGTGTTTGAATTTTTCTGAAAAACAATTAGTGTCAGAGACCTTTAATAAGTGCGCACAGTCTTGCAGTTGATACACTTTGAAGCTGAGGAGGCCTGAATGTTAGTTACAAGGCTGCCTCTGCTTCTGCTATGGTACAGCCCCTTTCTTCAAAAGGGATTATGTTGGGGTACCGGTGCCTGTGACTTCACTGAGATGGAGCAGGCACAAATTCTCCAACACACACAGCTGTATCACACTGCTTTGACAGCATTCATGACTCAAAACTAAAGGCTATTCCTTGTTGTGCAAAGCTGTATCCTTCGGTTTGGTGACAACGCACGTGTGTTAGCTTTTGAAGTGCTTGCAGAATTCTTCATTCTTTGAGAAACTTAAGTTATCATTAAGATCTCAACTCTATACACATTTGCCTTTAGTGTAAGTCCCACTGAACTCAAATGATTCTCACTTTTAGGTTAACATTGTAAGAATAAACTTGAACTAATTCTGACAATACAAAACCATTAGTGTGAGAAGTCCTGTGCCTTGCAATGATACCACTGGAAAAGAGCTCTAAACATTATCAGGTGGAAGTATTTGCTACTTTGTTAATTCAAGTTAAATTTTGTCATGTGTCTGGGCATATTCTCTGAACAATGAAGATATATATATTTCTATTTCTGAAACTAAGCAGATCTGGCTGTTGAATGGAAATTGCCTGGGAACTATATGCAGATCTTTCCTCAAAACATGTACAGTCTCTTCTCTACCCTATAGTTGTCCTTCTTCTGCTGTACTGTCAACATCTTTTCCTGAAAGCTACACAAATAGAACTGGGTCTGTCCTACTATGTATTTTATAGATCGTGATATGGGCCACATCTGTGTAAAGCAGAATTCCACAGTCCAAAAGAGGCTGACATCTTCCCAGACAGAGATTAATGAGTAGAAGAAAATTAGAACACAATGGAAACAATCTTTAAAGACTGTAATAACATGGAGAAATATATATTCTTCTAAAACTTACCTTGCATAATGTAGTGCAGACAAACTGATGAACATTTAGGTGTATTGGTCTAAACAAATCGTTACAGAATTCCTACTGTTCCTCTGCTAAAATGAAATTTATAGAGGCAGTAATTTGCAACTCTGGAAAAATTTCAGAGTAGCAGTTTGATGGCTTGAGTTTTATTTCAGTTACCAGAACAATGACATGAGAGATTTTTTTTAAAGCCACATATCCCTTTATGTTTATCTACATAGAATCAAAGAAATATAGAGTTGGAAGAGACCACACAGGCCATCCAGTCCAACCCCTGCCATGCAGGAACACCCTCAAAGTACTCCCGACAGATGGCCATCCAGCATCTGCTTAAAAACCTCCAAAGAAGGAGACTCCACTCCACTCCACTACATAGCTTCATGGAGTATTTCCAGTTTTCATGTTATACTTTATGTAAAAATCTAATTCTGATTTTCCACTAAAATAGTCCAATGGGAAAAAAATTCTTTGTCCTATACAAACATTTTGTTTGTATTATATTGAATGCAAATGTTAAATAGGTAAAATGTATTAACATGAAGGACACCATGGCTTTATAAATTACCACTGTCTATATAACCACCGCTGTCTACACTTACTTAATGACAGTCTAAAATAGAATCTGTTCTTGGCAGTATGTAATGCTTTATTATGTTAGCATTAGCATAATTGTATTATCGATCCTGTTCTTGTTTCATTCATTTTGAAGTTTTGATCATGTACAGTATTGAGAACTAGACCACAATAAAGTGCATCTAAAATTATACTTCTAAAAATACTAAAAGAAAAGCATTTGAAATGGCAACATTCTTTATGAGGGTACATTGCTAGGTATGGACTAGTCTTCCTGCAATTGTTGCCACCTGTGACTCCACAAAACATTTTAATGTACTGGTTAAGCATAAATTGAGGTAAGCCATTTGAGACACCAAAAATGGGAAAGAACGGTTGCTATAGAATTTTTTATGGACTTGCTATAATGGACAAATGTTCCACTGATTAAAAGACTAGCAAGAAACTTCAATGTCATCCCTTTTGATATCTTTGTAATTAATAAAAATGTATTTCAACAACTGAGAAACAAAATTAGGTAACGTAGCAATGTTCATCACTATGTACATTACCAGCACGAGCTCTATTCAGTTGAAGGAAGCACTTTGCTTTAAATCGTAATAATGACGGTTGTCATTTATATTATTATGTCTGGCATTTTAACCAAAAATACATATAAAAATGTAGGATTTATTTTTGCTGTACACCTGATATAGAAATATAGCAAGGTTATTAGCAGCTAATTTCCCAATGTCACTCAAGAAAAAAGCCAACAAATTTCTTTTGTACTACATAGAAAAAGGTTTAAAACTAAACATTTCACTGACATTAATTTGCTGTTTTCTCTTGCTTTGGTAATTTCCAACACACTGTACCAAACTGTAATACCCAAGAGCAATACAATCACAGTTGAATGAATGAATTATGGGTTTAAAAGGGACACACACTATCCCCTTTCCCCTCTATCTAGAGAATAGTTACAGTGCCTTTCACAAATAAAATGGTATTCATGTTGGTTTATTTGGATTTGAACCTCCAGGAAAAAAAAAGTAGGCATCAAATGAAAAGTAGCTTCTGTTCTCCAAAGTTTAAACAACATACTCATGACAAAAGAAAGTTATTTCAATGTGAATTTTTGGACCATCTTCCATGATTGCACATCTTATCCAACCCCACTGCTAAAATACATTTTTCTATTATCTTAGCCTGTTCTGACATGACAACATGTTTGATCAGGAGTTCAGGCCTACAGTGAAAAGGTATGCAAGTCTTATTCAATGAAGTGTCAACAGCAAAAAGACTCTTCATTTTAAGTGCCACAATTACTTTATAGATTTATATGTTTAATATTTCAACTTTTTATATATTTTTTTTCAATGCTGAAGGAGCGATATCACAATCTCAAATCAAAGTCAACACTGCAGTGAGGAGAGCTTTTCTACTTTATTACAAAGAGAAGAAGCCTTTATGTGGTCAGAAAATACAAGATTGATCTTTTTTTTTTCTCTTCCTATGAAACGCTGCTGTTCAAACAGCCAGAGTGAATTGTCTCAGTTCACTTCGTTAAGTCCCATCACATTCACTTGGGTATGGATGTCCTTGGCTGCTGAAATCTGGCCCTTTAGTGCACAGGGCGACAAAGACGTCCCCTGACCAGCAGTTCCAGAATGTCCCGTTTTCATATATTGCATCCATGCACACCTCCTAAAAATGAGGTACAGCAGGGCAAATATTTTCCAAAATAGATGTCATATATATAATATATACACATTCGTACATACATACCTTTATTCATGTGATGTCCAAAAATTTAAAAAAAATGTACACATTTATTACAAAATCGTAACAAAGACTGGACAGTGTTTTGCTCATTCTGGAAAGATGAAGCTCAGTAACACACAACCTTGGAAATGAACCAACAGTTGTGGCAATTATCTTTCTTCTAAACAGTCAGATATTCTTGCATTAAGTTGGCGAGAACTGCCTTTTCAAAAACTGAAGGGGAAGTAAAATGAAGGAAGCAGACCTTGCTCATCTTTCCAAATGAAATACGAGAAGGATCTTCACATAAAAATGCACAAACATTTTTTTTATTACCAAGAGTGCTACAATGAACAATGCAAATTTTATTGTCTATTTCTGCTTTTTTTCCTCTCTCTCTCTCTCTCTCTTTTTTTTTTTTACATTTTGGAAACTAAGTGGTAAACTTTTGTCAGTGTACTTGCTTGTCTTTACAGACTCAAGCTTGTCTGCTGGCAAAATAATAATAATAAAAATTTAAAAAAAAATCCGACCCTGCTCAAACTAAAGAAAAACAAATTATGAATTTAGTTGTTGGGCAGCACATAATTAGTAAGGCAGGACTTCAAATGGTGACCCTTTTGCATGAGCCAATTGCCAGATCCTCAAAAGGAATTAAAACCAGGATGCCTGAGCCACATCAGTTTTGCAGTTATGTTGAGTATTGTGCTGAGACAGCCATACCCCAAGACAAGGGAAGTCTTTAGAAGGCTTGCTGAGCAGGGTTGTAGTTGAAGGTGGATGGCAGATGAGGCCTTTCTTCTAGTTTGTCATATTCCAGATGGAACTCCTACAAATAAAATAAAAAGGTGATTATTCTATTACTAGTAAATCACCCATTAAAGTCTATAGGTGTTAAGTAGATAACGTATCTTACAGCAAAGAAAAATGTTATATCTTACAAATAAATTTGGTAGATCTTGTCTTGACCAAGTTGTCTGTCTACCCTTTTCCCCCTGTTGTATTTCAAAATAAAGTTAATCAACATTCATAGTAAAGCTATGCATGTATATATGGCTTATTTTAGGGACAGAATTAATTATAAATATAACCACAGACTTCCTGCTAACTCTGTTTCAGGAAAATAAAACATTTCTTCATGGCAAAGATTTAGTTAATTGTGAAGTAAAAATGATACCTCCAGCACGTAAAATCTATCATCATGTGATGCGAATACAGTATAAGACTGTCTACTTTGTAAAACCAGGTGATTACCAAATTACCTATTTAGTTTTTCTTTCCCTTGAGGGTACTTTAAAAAAATTTTCAAAAATTAAAATTATGGAACTTACATAAGTGTCGAATTAGCAAAATTGCACTGAGTCAATGGATCTATTGAGTTGAGCTTCCAATTATATTCAGGCAAATTTTAAAAGATTATTTTATACATTTAAAATTAAAAAATGGAAGTTTAGATTTACACTCTTAAAACTTTTTTATGCCAAATGTTTACGGAACAAGAAATCAGTTTTCCACAGATTTCTAAATGTTGTCAAAGCTCTTGAAAGCATTATCTCCTTTGCACCCTAGGAACAACATTTAAGAGTTCAGGGAGGAAATAATCACTTTTAAAGAGGTAGCCATGTTAGTCTTTTTCAGGAAAAAAATAAAAAGGAGTCTTATGGCACCTTTACAACTAACAGATTTATTTTCATAATCCACTTTCTCAGATACTTAGAGTACAATATTAGAAACTCAGGAACATATAACACAGTTACATGGTTGTGGAGGTGGGATCAGAATGAAACAGAACACCGACAGTGACAATTACATTATGAACACTAATCAAAAACTTTCAAAAGCTGAATAACATAAATACCATGGCATATGTGTGCACACTGTAGGACTGTCCATTGTCCCTGAAGCATTAAAGCAATGAGTTCCGCTTTCAAGAAACACTGTTCAGAAACCAGGGCCTTTTTTGAAGGAAGGGTATATTTTTTACGCTATACAAAAGTGCAGCAGTGAGAGAGAGCTGAGCAATCTCAGTGTACAATTTATTTAGCCAAAGTAATTACATCTCACTATACCTGAGGGAATGTCTTGCAGAATTATTAATCCTGCTTTTGATTTTTCTATGTTTTATTGTGTTAACAATTTGAAATGGATTCAAATGGCATTATCACATGATGTACACAAAACAATACTGTGAACGTGAAAAATATTTTTAGTGTGGCACAAAAACATAATATTTTTACTGTGGCACAAAAACAAAACCTGGCATTTTTTGGTTGTGCGTGTGCGTGTGTGTGTACACACATGCAGTCAATACTCGGCAAGCAACAATAACAGCTGTTTCCCTCTAGAATTGCCTTGTATTTGGCTCCATCCATCTTGCCCTCCATCCTGACCAGTTCCTCAGTCCCTACCACCTACAACATCATGCTCTACTGTAATTATGGTGTTCTCAGGACAATTGGCACTGTTGGCTTTGTGCCACACACAGCACTTTGTGGCAAGGCCAAAAGGTTCAATTTTGGTCTCATCAGACTGCGCCCTGGTGCCGCAGTGGTTAAATGCCAGTACTGCAGCCACAAGGTTGTGAGTTCAATCCTTCAGGTTGACTCAGCCTTCCATTCTTCCACAGGTCGGTAAAATGAGTACCCAGCTTGTTGGGGGCAATTAGCTAACACATTGCAAACCGCTTAGAGAGCACTTAGCTGATAAGCAGTACAGAAATACACATGCTATTGCTATTGCTGCTCTACACACTTTTGCTGTCTCCTATTTACTGTTTTTGCAAACTGCAAATGGGTATCAGCTTGTTTCAGCAATGGTTTTCTTCTTGCCACTCTTCCATAAAGCACAATTTTGTAGAGCACTCAGATTATAGCTGTCACACAGATGCTTTCTCCCAACTCAGCTGCAGATATCTCTCTCATCCCTTTGAGGCTACCATTAGCCTTTCGATTATCTTACTGACTAATTCCCTCCTTATCCCATTAAAGATTTTTTTAAAAAATAACACAGCTCTAAATTGGTGGTTCTGGAATGATATTGGTATCTTTTTGGTCTTCATGATGCTATTCGTTTAGATATGCTTTCCAACAAACCCTGGGGCCTTCTAGAAACAGGTATCTTTAATCCAAGATCATGTGCAACTGGGTACAGGTGGACTCCATTCAACTACTTATGTGGTTTCTAGAGAAAGTGGGTTGCACCAGACCTTATTTGAGCATATCATAGCAAAGGGGATGAATCCTTACACAACTACCAAATGCTAGTTTTTGCTTACTTAACTTCTGCCTCACATCAAAAATATTTTGCACCTTCAAAGTGTTCAGTATTTTGTATATATCAACTGATAACAGTTAAATCCATTTCAATCCTAGCTTTTATCATAAGAACAGGTTGCTTACCTGTAACTGTCATTCTTCGACTGGTCATCTGTGCCCTCATACATTAGAAGCTTTGGCGCCTGTGCGGTAGCGTTCGGAAAATCCTCTAGAGCTTAGTAGCTTGGTGGGAACCTTTCCCCCATGCTGGTAACGCGCATGCTCGGCCCGCCGAGCAATGGTCACTCCTCAGTTCTATAGTCCGCCGAGAAAGGGACCTGAAAAAGAGGGGACGGTTGGGCGGGCATGTATGAGGGCACAGATGACCACTCGAGGAACCACAGTTACAGGTAAGCAACCTGTTCTTCTTCTTCGTGGTCTCTGTGCCTCATACATTAGAAGACTGTGTAGCTTACCGGTAAGATGGTGGATCAGGTCCTAGAGAACAGAAGCTAGCACAGCACGTCTCAAACCGAGCATCTCGACGGGACTGGCAGTCTAGCCCGTAGTGGTGCACAAAGGTTGATGGTTGGGACCAGGTCACCACATGGTATAGTTCCTGCAGGTCGACTCCTCGCAGGAGGGCTGCAGATGTTGCCACGGCTCTGGTGAAATGACCCCGAAGGAATGCTGGCGGAGGCTTCTTGGCGAGCTCGTACGCCAGCTGGATAGTCTGGGCCACCCACTTTGAAAAATGCTGGGTGGATCCCTTGTGGCCTCTTCGATGCCTGCCATAGCACACAAAGAGGTGCAGGGTCTGTCGAAAAGAGGCAGTCCTGTACTTGTAGAAGGCCAAAGCCCAACGGACATCCAGGGAGTGAAGGGATCGCTCCAAAGGTGTAGTCGGGTCCGGACAGAAAGTTGGCAAGATGATGTCTTGGCTGAGGTGGAAGTTAGACACCACCTTTGGCAGGAAAGAGATGTCAGGCCGAAGGACCACCTTGTCTCTATGGAATACGAGATAAGGCTCGTCGGACCGTAGGGCTGTCAGCTCTCCCGCGTGCCTGGTTGAGATGACAGCCACCAGGAAGGCAGTCTTCAGGGAGAGCAGCCTGTCATCTGAGGTCACCATGGGTTCGAAGGGCGGTTTCGTTAACTGTGACAGCACCAGGGAGAGCGACCACAGCGGTAGTGGTGGTGATACCGGTGGGTACAAATGCTGGAGGCCCTTCAAAAAATCGCTTTACGGTACTGTTCCGAAAAAGAGCCGCTGATGATGATCGTGGAGGTTGATAGGCCACGATAGTGGCGAGGTAAACCCTCAGGGAAGGGAAGGCTAAGCCCTGTTCCTGAAGGTGTAGGAGGAAATGGAGCACGGTCGTCAAGTTGACGGGCGATACTGGCTCTCGTCGTGCTTCTGCAAAGCCCACAAAACGCTGCCACTTGTAGTGGTAGTTGCGGTATATTGAATCCTTCCTGGCCGCGGTCAAGTCATTACCAATGACAGGGTCGTCTAGGGCAATATCCTCCAGGCATGGAGGGCCAGGAGCGGCAGGTCTGGATGAAGCACGAGACCGTTGTAGTGGGACAGGAGGTCCAGTACCGTCGGAAACCGGAGAATCCGTCTGTGGGCAGCTGCGAACAGGGGGCTGAGCCAGTGCTGCCTCGGCCAGTACGGGGCTACGAGAACGATGTCTGCTTGGTCCACGAGGATCTTTGATATCACTCGGCCCAGGAGGGGAAACAAGGGGAACGCATAGAGGAATCCCTCGTTCCACCCAAACTGGAAGGCGTCGCTGATGGAGTGGCGATCACGGCCGGCCCTCAAGCAGTACTGATGACACTTCACGTTGAGGCTGTTGGCGAAGAGGTTGATCACTGGCTTGCCCCATCAATCTCGAATCATCTGGAACGCCGCGCTGCAGAGGGACCACTCATGATGGCATGAGGTGTCCCTGCTGAGCGCGTCCACTGTGGTGTTCTCCTGCCTGGCCAGGTGAACCGCCACTGGATGGATCCGGAGAGAGACGCACCAGTTCCAGAGATCGAGAGCTATGTTGAGGAGAGTGGTCGAATGAGTCCCTCCTTGCCTGTTGACATAACAGACCGCCATCATGTTGTCCGTCAAGATCAACACCATACGGTCGGTAACAAGGTGTCGAAAGGTCCGCAGAGCTTTCCAGATGGCGAGCAGCTCGAGGGCGTTGATGTGGAGGGTGGTCTCGTGATCGATCCACTGGCCGTGGACTCTGAGGTCGCCGCAGTGTGCTCCCCACCCGAAGAGGGAGGCATCTGTTGTTACCATGATTTTTGGATTTTGCTCCTGGAACGGCATGCCTGACAAGAGGTGGCTGTAAGACTGCTACCACAGCAGGGACTGGCGCACATGTTGAGGTAGCTGAAACAGGCATCCCTGGTCGTCCAGGAGTGGATCGAAGACTCGGACAAACCAGTGCTGAAGTGGTCGTGTGCAAAGCCTGGAGAGTTAGGTCATGGCAGTTGTCGAGGCCATGTTCCCAAGGAGCTGTTGGATTCTCCTCGCTGTTACTGTCGGGGCACGGAAGGTGGTAGACGCCGCCCAACGAAGCATCCATGCCCGGTCTATCGGTAGGTACGCCCTTGCCGATATCAAGTCCAGGGTTGCCCCGATGAAGTCGAGAACCCTCCTGGGCTCAAGATGGGACTTCTTTGGGTTGACCCGAAGTCCGAGACAGGTGAGAAGAGTAAGTGTCTGATGTATGTCCCTGTAGAGTTTCTGTCTGCAGGACGCCACCAAGAGCCAATCGTCCAGGTAGGGATAGATCGAGACGCCCTTCGTCCGCAGGTGTGATACCACTGGGGCCATGCATTTGGTGAAGACCCTGGGTGCGGCAGAAAGTCCAAACGGCAGCAACCTGTATTGGTAACACGTGCCTTTGACCGCGAATCGCAGGTATCGACAGTGCTGCGGGTGAATGGCGATGTGGAAGTAAGCATCCTGAAGATCGACAGAGACAAACCAGTCCCCTCGTCGGAGGAAAGGCAGGATCGAGGGTAGCATAACCATCTTGAACTTCTGGGGATGGATGCAGTCGTTTACCCCTCTGAGGTCCAGGATAGGCCGCGGGGTTCCCTCCGTCTTCAGTACGGTAAAGTACCAGGAGAAGAAGCCGGTGGTCCTGGCTGAGGATAGAAGTTCCTCGATCACCCCCTTTTGTAGCAGAGACTGGATCTCTTCCAGCAGAGCAGAGCTGGCCGGAGTGGAGTAGTAGACTCCTCGCGGTGGAGTATCTTGAAACTCTATGACGTAGCCAAGATGGACGATGGTAAGCACCCAAGAGCCCGTTGTGATGTTCTGCCACTCGGCGAGGTGTCTGGCCAAGCTCGGCTGATCTTCTGGGGCTGCTGGCAGGCTGAAGGCTGGTATCGGCGGCGACCTGCGAAGACGGTCAAAACCGAGACTTCGTCCCAGATGAAGACTTCTTAGAAAAGGAAGATGGGCATCTCCGAAGAGGTCTTCATGCAGTAGACAAAGTGAAAGGCCGAGACGTAGTCAATCGAGGGGACTGCGGCAGGTATGTGGAGGAGGAGGAGGATCTACATCACAATGGTCGGGAGCCGAAGCTACGGCAGTTGGTTTATGCCCATCGTCTTGGCCGTTAGGGCCTTGATGAGATGGTCCATTGCCTCGTCAGTCAAGGTATGGAACAGTCCCTGGCCGTCAAAGGGGAGGTCCTCGATCCTCTTGCGGCTGTCCGCCTGTAGCACCGACGAACGCAGCCACGCGTGTTGTCGAAGGGCAACGGCGCCCACCATAACCCTAGAGGTAACCTCCACGGCATGCCTCGAAGAGGCGATCTGTTGGTTCAAAAGTGCCACCGCTTCGTTAAAGAGCTGTGTGGCACTTGCACGGGAGTCTTCTAGCAGGTTCGCCAGGAGTGGGGTGAACCGGTCCAGGAGATTACGGTGGTCCGCAGCAAGGCAGGCCATCATGTTCAAGACCCTAGCCACCAGGGAGGAGGCAAAGTAAAACCTCCAGCCAAGGTTGTCAAGCTTGCGGCCTTCGCAGTCTGGCGGGGTCATGTGTGCCTTGTTACCGCCTTTGGTCTGGGCCAATTCCACAACGATGGAGTTCAGGACTGGGTGGCTGAAGAGGAACTCTGCGTCCTCCTTCTGGGTCTTGTAAAAATGCTCAAGCCGGTGCGGAATCGGCTGAGCCGAGGCTGGCTTTGCCCACGCGTTTCAGGGCATCCATCAGCGTCGGCAGAAAGGGCAGCAGCGTGGTGGATGGTGGGCGCGTCTCAAGATATTGAAAGACAGGATCGTGCGCCACTGGAGCCAGGTCCACTACCTTCAGGCCGACTGCCATGGCCATGCGGAGGAGGATTGCGGAGAACTGCCGTATGTCCTCCGGTGCCAACTCTGGTCCTGGTTCTCCGAAAGCCAGTGGAGGCGACTTGTGGGAAGACGGAGTCAAGTCTTCTGAGTCAGAATCTGTCTCACATGATTGTGAGGAAGAAGATGGAGACCTCTCCACCGACTTCTCCCCGGATGGCTTGTGGGGAGGGAGGGCCAGGGTCACCATTGGCGTAGCAGACATCACCGGTACCACCGACGATGTCGTGGTCAGGGTCGGTGTAACTTCGACGGGCACCACCAAGGGCCAAGGGCAGTGAGCCACCTGCGTGGTCGACATGGTCAACATTGTCGCTTGTGTCAAGGTGGCTTCAGGCGCAGCACGCGTCACAGTCAACGTTTTCCTCAGGGGAGGTGACACTGCCCTGTAGTGGGGTGTGGGCTCCCTAGACCTCCGATGGCGCGGAGAGGCGAGTATAAACGAGAAGAAATGCCAAGAGAAGCACAAGCCACTAAGAAGAACCTTCTGTTCGCTACGGCGGACAAGAAAGAACTGAGGAGTGACCGTTGCTCGGCAGGCTAAGCTTGCGCATTACCAGCATGGGGGAAGGGTTCCCGCCAAGCTACTAAGCTCTAGAATTTTCCGAACGCTAACGCACAGGCACGAAATCTCCTAATGTATGAGGCACAGAGACCACGAAGAAGAAGAATAAAATCAAAGGGTAGTGAATACTTCTGCAAGACATTGTATAGGAAGAAAAAAAAAGATAAAAGAGCCAGTAAAATCTACAGTATCAAGAGTACATACAAATCAGATTTCAGTGCTCAACCATAAAAATGTAGCACCAATGATAAAAAAGGCAAGTGAGAACTTCCAAAATATGGGTGCTACGCCAAAAAATGGTCAGCACAAATTGTAGTCTGAATGTTTCTCCAGATCAAAGGCAGAGCTCCTCTGAATACGACAATTTCCTATCTTAGGTATGGCAATGGTTCTGTATATGAAACCTCACTGTAGGCAATACAGTGCAGAAGTCTATACCTCCCAGCATGGTTCAGAGCACCCATATACTCTTTGATAGGCTGTTGGTTTAAGCTCAAAATAACTTAACAGATGAGAAAACCCAAATGAGGACCCTCCTCCTTTCTCCAACAGAAAAATTAAAAATTCATTGGAGCACTGAAAAATGACACCTATAGACTTTTCTCTTTTGGTTTTAGTATAATGATTTTCAAGATAAGGTTTTGCTCACTCAAAAGGGGTAATATATGAAGCAAGAGTGAGAATCATCTGTCCCTCCAGATATAATTCAATTCCAATTTCAATCAGTCTTAGCCAGAACAGTCTCCAGTGAGGAATGCTAGGAAATGCACTCCAACAACATCTGGAGGGCAATAATTCCCAACCTGGTATGGTGTATCAATGTAGCATACATTTTTGATGCAAGTTAACAGAGATGTGTATATCTTATAGCATGGTAACTGTTCAACAAAAAAGGCACGTACTAAGCGCAGATCTGACTCCATAAGCCTAACCTATTTATTCTAACATAGCACTAATATTAGTTTTGTGACCAAATACACTACTGTTTGCATTTCAATAAAGGTTCACAAAAAAAGGAACATTATAAAGTTCTCTCTCTGTGGGTATGTTCCTTGAAATCGATTGTCAACTTGTTGTGACCCCATGAATTTCACAGGGTTTTCTTAGACAAGGAATACTCAGAAGTCATTTTGAGAGCTTCTTCCCCTAAAACATAACCTACAGCACCTGATATTCACTGGCAGTCTGCTACCCGAGTACTAAACAGGGCTGAACCAGGTTGGCTTCCAAGATCAGATAGGATCTGGTGCCTTGAGGGTATTTCTACCTCCACAAAAAGTGACAATGAACTAATGTTTTTAGAGTCCTTCCCACATGATATGGATTTATTGTTTTTCCTTAAAAAAAAACACCCTCAGGTTTTTAAATGATATTGGCTTAAGGATATAGTCAATACATAATATTTTTCCCAGCATAGTCATGTAAATAGGTTTCAACCACAATACATGGTTAATAAAAGGCTGAAGCAAGTTGAAAAGGAAGAAAAACAACTCTTATAACTAAGGGATTTTAACATATTTTTGATTTCTTTCACAATGTCTAGTCATTATTTCAGGCATTTGAAGGATGGGTAATGGTTAGAACAGAAATACAATGAACTGTAAGTGACCTGAGGTAACAAATGCTGAGAAAGCATCTAACATATCCACCCTTTCCCATTCCCCATCCACAAAGAATCTCTATCCATATAATCACAGTTCTTAGGACTACTTTATTAGTCCCAACTACAACAGACATATTGAATGAATAGGATTTCTAAAGTCAATACTTATGTAAGTTCCACTGCACTGATTCAACAGTTCTACTCTAACCAGAACTAACAATTTAATATAGCCTTCAGTGTGAAACAAAACTTTTAATGGCACAGCTTTGAATGTTCCTGTTTTTAGGACATCAGTATTAGTGGGAGCATGCCTAAAAGTAAACATAGGAAAGTTAACAGAAAAACATCTACTATCCCGCATGCAAATTTTAAATTTATGTGAAGAAAAAATACCTTAGCTACTTTTCTCCAGTTAAGACAATCAAAGAAGTAGTATGTTCCCCTCTCATATGTATTGGTTTTCATTGTTGGTTCCATTCCTGGTGCCCTGGTAATCCATACTCTCTCTTCTTTGTGGTATCTCCAATCTCGGTTAAATCTATCATCATCCAACCAAAAAGGAAAAGATGTTGTTAAGGTGGATGTTGTCAAGTTTCCATATGTTCAAAAGATTAAAAATCACTATGCCTTTTCCCAAAAATACTATGTTAAATATTTTACCGTATGTCACAGTAACATGACCATTACAAAAAGGAAGTTTGGGCATCAATGAAACACCTGAGCAAAGTACCTAAAGATTAATAAAATACTCTTCTCCAGAATCTTACACAAATAATTCCAAATATTTAAAATGTAGGTAATTCTCATTACTATTAATAAAATTTTAGATTACGGTTTAGAGATTTCAGGCTCCTCGTTATGATTTTGACCAATTGCCCAATGCTGGGGCTAAACCGGAAGGCTGAATGATTATTGCTACGATTAGTAAGTGGATACACACACAGACCCACTCTACACCCTCGCAGTACCATTCCTTTTCCATCTAATGGATGATTTGTGCCCATCACCTATTAAGCAACATGTGCACACCCACATATACTGGAAAAGGAAGGGGTCTATCACCCTTTTAAGTAAAGATGGTGGGAAAATCTACAAATAGAACCTTGTTTCTATTCAAGGTCCTTCTTGCTGGAAGAAATTCCCCCGCACGCAGCATATAAAGAAGCTCGTGTTGAAACATTTTTTTTAAAAAGTTAGAATAATTTTCTCTCTGCCCACCATATAAATTTAACTGAAATCTGAACATACAGCTCTACTGCTGCTAATAGCTGTAATACATCTCCTCCGTTCATGTAATAGAGATAAAACAGCAGATCTTCCCCATAGCGGCCAAGCTTTATTGCAGCCAACTGTAAAGAGAAAAACAAACACGAACATGTTTTAAACAGACAACTGCATAAAGGCACTAAAATCCAATCTGAAACATGTTCTTTTCTGTACTGAGGAGACTATGCAAAGACAAATTACTCCTGCACAAATCTAACAGACATCAAAGAGATAGTAGTAAAAACTAGTTTGTAAACTGGTCTCCAAGTATGTTGCCAGTGACATCCTTAGAAATATAACAAAGTAAGTTATTACCTCTTCTAGTACTGTATCTATTTCAATTTTATATCTGCAGTCATTGTGATTATGAGACATCAGGATTTAGTCTGAGTCAGTATGGTACGATTTGAATGTTGGACCAGGACTCTGAAAGACCAGGATTTGAATCCCTGCTCAGCTATGGAAATCCATTGGATGACCCTGGGCAAGTCACACTCTCTCAGCCTCACAGGAAGGCAATAGAACCCCCT
The DNA here is from genome assembly GCA_948472985.1 of Iguana delicatissima. Classification (NCBI taxonomy): domain Eukaryota; kingdom Metazoa; phylum Chordata; class Lepidosauria; order Squamata; family Iguanidae; genus Iguana; species Iguana delicatissima. The sequence goes on from CAOKZL010004226.1 coordinate 37,219, forward strand.
CTGGACAAATATTGCTGAGAAAATCCTGTGACAGGTTAACTTTACGGTTTTGCTAAGTCAGAAATGACTTGAAGACACACAGCAACAAATATTTATTTAGTCTTACAGTTTTGTTGTCCGCTGCATAATCACTCACACCACTGCATTTATTTACATGAGTAGCATTAGTTCATTAGTCTTCCTCACAGAATTGTGTACTACCTACTTATGTTTAAAAGTTTTGCTAAGTGTATTAGCTAAAAGATGAGTGAAGAATTTAATCTAAGTCAGAAGTCAAAATTCAAAATTTGATTGAAGTCATACCTGTTTTGGGTATTTTATTTAATGTAATAATTATATAAAATAATTCTTAAACAATACAATAAGCTGTTTCAAAGTATAATATAAAGAAACATCATACATTCATATCTACCATTTACTATATTAATAAAAGTACAACTACGGCTATTTCCACATTAGCCTGTTATTGCACTATCATTCCACTTTCAACATCCTGTGGAATCCTGGAATTTGTAGTTTTGGGACAGGCCAGCTGGCACCACAGCACTATAACAGGCTAGTGCAGAAATGGCCTATGTTAGCAAAAAGAACTATCACTCATTCTTCTGAAACATGATTAAGAATAGGTATGATTATTTTTCACAAAAACAAAACTGAAAATAAAATCCTGTTTGGAGATCTCACATTTTAAATAAACCTTTCTCTTCTGTACAAGTACTGAAGAGACATATTGTATTTTTCTAATGATATCTAAATGCAAATAATATTAGTTATCAACTATTGGTATTTGAAAGAACCAGTGTGGTGCATTGGCTTGACCACTGGAAGACTACCATGGAGACCATACTTCAGATGCCTGTTTAGCCATAGAAACCTACTGGGAGACCTAAGGCAAATCGCAATCTCTCAACTTTAGAGGAAGGCAAAGGCAAACCTCCTCTGGACACCCTGCCAAGAAACCCACATGATAGGTTTGCCTTGGGGTCACCGTAAGTTGGAAACAACTTAAAAGCACACAACATCACCAAATTACTTGGTGTTTATGTAGTGATTTAGACTGCTCAAACTAGTTAACATTCATCATCTAAATAATCTTCAAAACAATCCTGGAAGGATTGTGTCTGCCCTCAACTGCAGATTTTTACAAAAATAGAGATTTTAATCTGAGTCTTCATGGTTCTAACTCTCTGCTACCACACATACCAAATTCTCAAATACGTCATTCAAAAATAACCTCTCATTTTATTTTATAGAGGGATAAGAAAATATACTCACCTTATCCCTAATGTGAATGTTTGTTAAGTATTCGGATGGAACGTGGAAATCTAGATAAACGAAAGAGAAGTGACACAATTTTTTAACCTGTGAAATTTATCCTCAATTAAGAATGTTTATACTAAAAGCACAATCACTGACTCAGTAGTCAATCCTACCTATATCTTGAGGTCGACAAGGTGAAGAAGCCCACGGTGATGCAAATTTAGGGTAAAGATTTCTGTGTAGAGAAAAGGATGGATTGAACTGATGAAGTTCCATCTTTATCCCAACATTTCTGCTATTGTTAACAATGCTACTTCACACTTAAATACGGAGGTCAGATCATACATTGTCTAGGCAATGTTGTTTTTCAGTCACTAAAGAACTGATTTCATACAGGATGGCTCCATATATCAATGGTAACATATGCAACTGGCAATCACACAAAATTGTCTGATATATGGTCCCTCCTCATACCAGTAATGCACTTGCACATATCATGCAGCTATTCTCATGGAAAGGAACACGACGTTCCTGATGTTTGCTGTTTTCAAAAAAAAGGAAAAACAACTGTTCAGATCCCAAAACAGCTATGATGGTTATGCTGGAACTACTGTTTATCTAGCTTCTGTTAAAATAGAGGAAGTGAAAATAAATGTAGTTCTCCAATAAACAATGACAGGAAAAGTGACCAGCTTCTAAAATCCAGAATTTCCTCCCTGCTTAAGTACTAAAACCTTTATAATGAAATTGCACATCAGGTAGTCAGTTTTCCTTTTATATTACAGATGAAATCATTGCACTCAACTGTCCCACTGTAATTATTTAAAACACACCCCAACCCACCAACCTGGCATTCTTCTATGGCAGCAGTAGCCAGTTATTGGTTGTCTGCCCCTGTGATCCTGGAAAACTGCATACCCCATTTTTTAAACTAAGAATGTCCCCCTACTCTTTCTGTGGGTAATGAGTAGGAATTTCACTTTTTGGGTAGGGGGGCTGCATCCAGTTTTGAAAAAAGTGCCCCCAGAATAGCCCAAGAGGCCCAACAACATGGTAAAATTGTTCCCTATGCTTCCTAGAGTGTGCAGAAGGCATTTTTTCTTTTAAACAAATAAAAATAAAAATGAGAGGCTGCATGTTTTCCATCCTTATTCTACAGGTAGAATCCTTTCCTTCTGTGTAGAAATAGAAGGGTTAATGATTTGTGCTTTTGGCTACAAGCCCTCCTGATGCATCATATGCAATTCTAAAGATCCTTCAACATTCAGCAGTGGTTTTTCATGGATACAAGAATATGAAGGGATGTGGTGGGAACGACAGGCCCATAGTGAGATGAAGGGGGTAGAAATGGCAGGCCCTTGGAATCCCAGCTCAGGTCTGTGTGATTAGTGCAAATTCTGTACATGGAATATGACTCATTTCTTACAAGTGAAGAGACTACTGCCTTCACATATGTGGCATGGAGGTTCCATCATGCCCACTAACATGGCCCAAGAAGTGAATAAAATATATAAATCCTGCTTTGCCACATACATAGCAATTAAATCCAACAAAATGAGGAAGCTATATGGTTGTCAGAATCTCTCACACCCACTACTACCTTGCCTATAAGTTTAGTATGACAAATACATCCTCAAAGAATACCAGAGCTAAGACTGATTTCATTTGCATGTTTTGCAAAGTCTAACAATGTAAGTCCCATACAGCCATAAAGGCAGCAAAAGATAGCCATGTATGCACTCTGTCACATAAGCTGCAGCTCAGATAAACAAATGACTCAAGAAGAGCAGCAATTGTAAAGTAAAATCATTATCAACATGTTGCTATATAAAGGCCACAGTCACAGTAATACAACTAAGACCAATACACACAAGAAACTATGCCATCCACAACTGCATACAGGTATCCTGAAGTTTGTTTTTTTTAATGATACATGATATATATTCGTGATGAACTTATAATGGAAGGGATATGAAAAGAGATCCTGAGTTAGGGGACTTGTGAACCCTACAGCTAAATGTATTATTATGGTTTACTTCACTATAATTACATTTTCAGTTTGCCTTAGCAAAACAGGTTTGAAGTTTTGATGTTCAAGGAAAGTCAAGTGTTTACTTTAAGCATCATAAACAGTATTAAAGAGAAAAACAACTTACTCAGGAGAGTTGAGATTGAGACCTAGAGTTGTCAAGTCACTTCCTAACGCGAGATGTACCATGCCAGGATCTGTCTCTGCTGCCCTGATGAATGTTAACAAACCAATCATACCAAATTGGTCTGTC
>CAOKZL010004227.1:0-49830 GCA_948472985.1 Iguana delicatissima
TCTGGGCCTGGTGATTCTATAAAAATTTTTGAACGCCTTTTTTATATCTTCTTATTTTGGTAATCAATTTCCCTTATTTTTTTGAAAAGTTTATGGTAGAATTCATTTTTATTTTCCAGTGGGGCATATAGTCCCACTAATAACACTGTCATACTTAACATTTTAACTTCAACTCCTACGTATCTACCCTGGGTATCATTTATAACTTCTTTCACCTCATATTTTGGACTCACATATAACTCCACCCCTCTTTTCTTTTTGTCTATCCCTGATGAAAACACTTTCCCCAATCTTTTGTTATTTAACACATAATTTCCTTTTTTTGTTATGTGAGTTTCCTGAGTGCAATAAATGTCACATTTTTGTTTTTCTAAATAACGGAATATCCTTTTCCTTTTTATTACTGAGTTTAATCCTGTAATATTCCACAATATAAGTTTAACCCTCATTTTCTGATTTTTATGATTATAATTGTACTACTCTACTACTCTGCTATTTCCGATTCTGATGATATCTCTTCAACAAGTTGTTCTTGTTCTTTCTGTTGAGCTTCTTCTAGCTCTTGTTCCTGTTCTGCTTCCTCTTGTTCTTCTTCTCCTAGTTCTCGTTGTTCTTGTTGGAGGTCTTCTTTTAGTCGGTCTAACTTTTTCGTAACTGTCTTTGAACCTTCTTTTTTGCCCCCTGGTGTTTTCCTTCTCTTTCCTTCTTTCTTCTCCTCTGTTTTGGGGTCCTTCTCAGGTCTTTTCTTTTCCTCTTCTTTTAGTCTTCTTAAAAATTCTTCTGCCTTGTAAACCGTATTGATCACCTGTCTTTTTTGGTTATACAGGAATATTACTCCCTTGAACTTCCCCCAAAGATAAGAGATTTCATTTCTCATCAATTCCTGCGTTAGAAAGGCATAATCTTTCCACTTCTTTAATATTTCTGATGGAATGTCCTTAAAGATCTTCAACTCTATTCCTTCAGTTACCAACTTGTTCACGTAACTTTGTTGAATTATCAATTCTTTGACTCTCTCTTGAACCACGACAATGTCCCTTGGCACCTTTCTTTTGCAGGTGATCAGAGAATTTATTCTGAAGATCCCGTCAATTTCAATGTCCATTTGTTCTGCTGGCCAATCAAGAAAACCGGCCAATGCCGGAATGATTCTATTGTAGAGATCTTCTTCTTCCAATACTTCGAGACCTCTATTTTTGATACATTTTTCTCTATATTTTATTTCTGATAAAGTATTCTGTCTTCCTGCATGTTCAATAGACCCTTCAAGATCACCTGTTCTTTTCTCAAGCGCCTTCATTCTTTCCTGTATCTCTTCAACATTTTTATTCATATCTCTCACATCCTTTGTGACATTTTCCACTCTACCTGCTAGGTTTTCCAGCTCCTTCTTCATTTCTTTAACTTCTCTTTTAACTTCCGTTGTAAGTTCTTTAATTTCCGTTCGCATATCCAATCTGAGCTTCTTGACTTCTTCCAAGAGGAGTTTATAGGGATCCATCTCTCCTGAAGCTCTTCTTTATGGAAGCATCTGAATCTGGGTTTGCACTACTTTTCTTCGTGTTGCCATCTGTTATATGTAGCCAATATCCAATCTTCTTAAGTAAGAAATCCTAATTTACTCTTGTTTTTAACCTATCCTAATTAAGTCTAATAAATCTAAGAAATTCTGATAAATTTAAATTTTTACCTGTTAAGTCTAATATTGCTTGTCAATCAATACTTGGATTACTCAGGAATATATTCTAATAGAGGTCCCTTTATATGATATATGCTACTATGTATTTATGTACTGTTTATGGACTATTTTTATATGTTATTTTATGCTTGTGTGTTATAGGCTTTATAAGCTACTATTATATTGAGTGAATCACTACCAAAAGGTTCTAGTATCTATTTCACCACTAGATGGTGTTGTATCCTTATATATATCCTTACTTTGCAGCTACTCCCTTTCTCTCTCTTTTTTCCTTCCTTATCAAAGTGTCTCAACTTTCACAGCTGTGAAAACAAGATTTATGTAAACAGAAGCTTATTGTCTGCTAAATGCTGTCCTTGAGATTACCTCCTATTTGGTGTTGTTCCTCTGCTTTGTACAGCTTATCTCCATCGGTCCCACTTTCTTTTAGCCCTCTACAACAGTCAGAATTTAGCCTGAAGCTTAATCCAGAGAGAAATTTTTACAGCAAAGTCTATTCCATTCAGAAGTTCCACCAGTCCCTGTACCAATCCCTCTTTTAGATACAATGCAATATAAAATTCAAATGTTCCAAATATACCTTAAAGTTAGATACAGTACTGTAAATATACTTAAGAGAAGCCAATTCTAACGTGATACAACTTTGTCTCTCTTGCCGCTTCGTCTCAGCCCATTCAGCTTTCCCCCGTCTTCTTCACCATGTTGCTTTCAAGTTTCTTACTTTTACTGTCTTCTCACCTGCTGTCCAATCTCACAGTTTCCTTTCTCTTCCTTTTCTCTTCTCTTTCTCTTTCAATGCTTTTCTCCACTGAGGCTTTCCTTTCCAGCTCTCTCCAACTTTCTCCAACTTTCCCCAAACTTTCTCCTCTTCTAACTTTCCAGCTTTCCAACTTCTTGTCCCACTCCAACTTTCTCTTTTCAGTTCAGTTCATTTTTCGTTTTTACTTGTCAGTAATTTCTAACCCTATATTTAATTCAAAAGTCCCGTCCAATCATAAACAATATTATTTATAACAGATTCCTCCTTTTTAATTGCTTTGAGGTCCTGGCGTCCCCGATCCATTCTGAGATTCGGCAATCCTTATCCCCGAAACAAATCCTCACGTCTTTTAAACTTTAAATCCTTCAATCTTGTTTATTCTTATTTAATCTTTCAAATTTGGTTTCAGTCTTTATTTCACTGAAGCTCGTATCTATATTTAGTATTCGTTTCTCCTGTATCAGCCAGTCCCAATGTCTTTTATGCAGCGGCTTCAAAAATATTTATCAGAACTTGCTTATTTTACAGTGTCCTTATGATATCCCAGTTATACGGTTATTCAGAATATATGGCGTTAATACCACCCCCACGTTCTCCTAATTGTTCATTCTTATCTTTCTCTGGTGTTAACAACGAGAAGGGGGATTTTTTATGTTCCTTGAGTTTCAGCAAAGAGGAGACTTATAATTTACTTGTTGAATTTCCCTCTGTTTGTTTAGCAATTTATGGCATAGCCATTACTCCAACACGGTGGCTGCCCGACATCTGGTGGCTCTGCAACCCATCAGCTATCTTCTTGCCCCACTCCTTTTCGGAGTCTTCTTGGGGACTAAGCGCCGAATCCAGTCAAAAAAGGAGCCCCTCGAATTCCCTTTCCCCAGGGTTTGCGATTTCCCGTTTCTTTCCTGTCAGAACGGGCAAACAATCTTGGGCGCCGGCCATTGATCTCGCAGCTGTGCGAGGCGACACCCACTCGCTACGCCATCTTCCCTTATTTTTCAAGGTAACCCATTATTTTATCCAAACTAATGCACACACAACTAAGTAAAGTTTCAGGTTTGGTAAACTTAATCCTCTTTGCTTTTTTGCACTCCCATCTTGAAGCACTTGAAGCACATCTGATTCTTGATTTTTTACCTTGCCATGCAAATTTAGTTAGATCTTTGTCCTAATTTTTGAAAAGTATATCACTACTTATAATTGGTATAGTCTGAAAGAGAGAAAGTATTTTGGGGAGGATGCTCATCTGAATAGCAGATGTTTTTCCGAGTGAAGAAAGTTTTAATTTTCCCCATCTTTCTAATTCTGATATTATTTCTTTCCAAGTTTTTTTATAATTGTCTTGAAAAAGTGATGAGGTCTCATTTGATATGGTTACACCCAAATATTTCACTTTCTTTTCTTTTTAAGAAGCTTGGAAGTTTTTCCAATTTCTTTTCCTTTTCTTTACTCATGTTTATTGTCAACATTTTTTGTTTTTTCTTTATTAACTTTAAAGCAAGCAACTTCACCATATTCTTCCAATACTTTTAATGAAGGGATAATGCTATTTAAAGGATCTTCAGAAATAATTAGAAGATCATCTGGGAAAACCTTTAGCTTAGAAGTTGCATTCTTTATTTTAGTTCTTTAATTTCTTCATCTGCTCTTATTCTCTTCAGTAAGGTTTCCAAAATCATAATGAATAAAAGTGGAGAGAGTGGACACCCCTGTCTTGTTCCTCTTACATAATTTTGTTGCGTTTCCATTTACTAAAATCTTGGTATTTTGCAAGCTGTAAATTTTCTTGCTCCAAGTTAATAGGTTCATTCCCAGTACCATTTTTTCCAGTGTCATAATCAAGTAGTCCCAATTCACATTATCAAACACTTCCTTGGCATTGAGGAATACTAAAGTTGCTTTCCTTGCCTTGTTGTTCAGATACTCAATAGCATCAACTGTGTTTCTGATATTGTTTCTTAAAAGCTTTTTGGTAAAAAAAAACACAATCTAATCATCACGTATGAGATCTTGTAAAATTTCTTTGAGTCTTTCAGCCAAAATTGAAGTGAATATTTTGTAATTTGAATTTAAAAGTGAGATTGGTCAAATTGTTGGGTCTGGTCTAGTCTTTCCCTTCTTTAGGAGTTAAAGTTATTAGAGCTGTTTCCAAAGGTTTTGGAATTTTCTTGGTCTGTAAAATGCTATTGAAACTATTTTGCATATGAAATAGTTCTTCCTCAAAAAATTTGTAGTTACTTGCAGGGTATCCATCCGACCCTCCTGTTTTATTTATTTTGGATCTTTTAATTGCTGTAGATATTTTTTCCAAGGTAATTAAGGAGTTTAGGGTTTATTTGTTTCTTTTTTTGTTTTGTTTTTTTGAACTGTTGAGGTTTGTGGCACATCTTTAAGAATGAATCAGTTTTGTTTTTTGGAACACATTCTTCATTAAATAAAAATGTAAAGTAGTTAGAATCATAGAATAATAGAATTGGAAGAGACCACAGGGGCCATCCAGTCTAACCCCTTGCTGTGCAGGAACACACATCAAAGTATTCCCAACAGATAGCCAGTCAGTCTCTGTTTAAAAACCTCCAAACAAGAGACTCCACCAAACTCCAAGACAGCATATTCCACTGCTGAACAGCTCTGACTGGCAGACTGTTCTTCCTGAGGTTCAAGTGGAATTTCTTTTCCTGTAGTTTGAATCCGTTGCTCCTTGTTCTAGTCTCTGGAGCAGCAGAAAACAAGCCTTTTCCCTCCTTGATATGACATCCTTTCAAATATTTGAACATTACTATCGTGTCCCCTCTTAACTTTCTCTTTTGCAGACTAAACATAGCCAGCTCTCTTAAGCTACTCCTCATAGGGCATGGCTTCCAGACCCTTCACCATTTTGCCCTCTGGAAATGTTCTACCTTGTCTTGAAATGTTCTACCTTGTCTTGAAATGAGGTGCCCAGAACTGGACACAATATTCCCAATGAGATCTGATCAGTAGAGAGGTACGATTACTTTTGCTGATCTAGACACCATACTCCTATTGATGCAACCAAGAATTGTGTTGGCATTCTTGACTGCTACATCACACTGCTAACTTATATTCAGCTTGTGGTCTACTAAGACTCCTAGATCCCTTTCACATGTACTGTTGTCCAGCCAGGTGTCTCCCATCCTGTAGTTGTGCATTTCATTTTTCCTGCCTAGGTATAGGATCTTACATTTGGTAGCCTTGGCCCAGTTTTCCAATCTGTCAAGGTCATTTTGAACTTTGATCCTGTCCTCTGGGGCATTAGCAACCCTTCCCAATTTGGTATCATCTGCAGATTTGATCAGCATGCTCTCTATTCCTTCATCCAAGTCATTGATAATAATGTTGAACAGCACTGGGCCCAGGACAGAACCCTATGTAACGCCACTAGTCACTTCTCTTGAGGATGAAGAGAAGCCATTTTTGAGTAAACTTTGGGTTTGGTCAGTCAACCAGTTACAAATCCACCTAACAGCAGCACTGTCTAGCCCAAATTTTACTAGCTTCTTCATAAGAATGTCATGGAGAACTTTGTCAAAGACCATACTGAAGTCAAGAAATGTTACATCCACAGCATTCCCTTAATCTATCAAGCCTGTAACTTTATCATAAAAAGAGATCAGATTAATCTGGCATGGCAAGTCAACCCATGTTGACTTTTAGTGATCACAGCATTGTTTTCTAAGTGATTATAAAATGTCTGCTTAATGATTTGCTCTAGAATCTTTCTGGGTATTGACATCAGGCTGACCTAGTGATAATTATTTGGTTCCTCTTTTTTTCCCTTTTTGAAGATGGGACAACATTTGCCCTCCTCCAGTCTGCTCTGACCTCTCCTGTTCTTCAAGAATTCTCAAAGATTAACACCAGCAGTTCTGAAATTACTTCTGCCAGTTCTTTTAATATCCTTGAATGTAGTTAATCTGGCCCTGGAGACTGGGATTCATTTAGAGTAGCCAGGAATTCCTGTACTACTTCTTTACTTGTACTGTACTGAATTTCTGCCACTTCCCCATCTGCTCTCCACCCCCCAGGTTGAGTACTTTTTTCCTTTGGGAAGAAAACTGAAGCAAAGAAGGTATTGAGTAGTTCTGCCTTTTCTCTGTCCCTTGTTAGTACTTGGCCATTTTCTGCATGCAGTGATCTTTGCCTTATTAATTGTTGAAGTTATATTCAATAATTTTTCATCCAATCTCCAGTTGAAGAAACTCTTCTTCTCTTTCAGACTTAATGATACTGGGTTGCGATCTGACCACATTCTTGGTAGGTTTTCCTTTCTTTTTTCAATACATTGAGCAAGAGATTTTGAGATATCATAACATATCAATACTTGCTAAAGGTTTGTGACACTTAGAAAAATATGTAAATTCTACTGCATTTCCATGTTGGAATCTCCATACGTCAATCAACTCAAATTGTTCTATCATATTAAAGAAAGGTTTAGGTGATTTTCCTTGTAATGATTTTATTAACTTCTCTAATTTTATGTCTAGAGTTGATGATATCATCCTGTTCCAATCCCCCATAAAAATATAATTTTCATAGGAGCAATCCAAGATTTGCTTCTCTAGTTTTTTTTTTTTAAAAAAAATATGCTTTATTTTCATTCGGGGCACAAACACTTTTCAGTAGAATTTTCTCTGCCTGTAATAGAATTTGTATTCCAATAAATCTGCCTTGTGGATCTGTAAATTTCAGTTCTGGTACCAAACTCACTCTTATGTATGTTGTAATTTCTTTTTTTTCCTGCCGAAGCCATGAATTCCTGTCTTAATGCAAAGTAATATAAATATTTTTCCTCTTTTTTTGTATATGGGTTTCTTGTAGGCATATTATTTCATGGGGAAGCTTCTTTAAGTAGTGATCCCCCCTTTTTGTGGTATGTTCAAATCTTTTATATTCCACAATAAATATCTTACTTCTGTCATTATATTCTATATTTTTATCCTTTTTATTCTCTCCTCTTCTTCTTTTTCTTTCTTTTTTCTCCTTCCTTTATTACTGGTTTTAGTTTCTTCTTTATCTATTGCTTTCTTTTTCTTTATCTTTTCTTTATATTCTTCTCTTCCCTCTTCTAGATCCTGATCGGAACTGTCCAAATTATTGTCTTTGTTCTCTTGCCTGGTTGATATATAAGATCTTTTCTATATTTTCTGAAAAATTCTCTTGCTTTTGGAACAGTGTTTAAAGTATGTCTTTTTTTTCCCTTTTTTCCCCGGCTTATAACAAGATCCTTTCCAGATTTCCCCATCTGAAAGGGATTCCCTGTTGTTTCAATTTTGTAGTTAGGAAATAATATTCTTTTCTTTTCTTTCCTTCTTTTTTTTCAAAATTCTTACTGGGATATCCTTAAAATGTAAAACTTCTTGTTCTTTGATCTTCATTCTGAGTTTATTACTCATTTGTAGAACTTCAGTTCAAATAAATTTTCTGGTAGAGTATCATATCTCACGGAAGTTTCTTTTGCTTTGCAATTTTAGAATTAATCCTAAAAACTCAGTTCACTTCTTCTCTTACTTCTTCCTTTTCTTTTCCCATAGATTGGACCTATGTGTTGATAATCATTTCGTATATGTTTTCTCCTCCACTCCTTAGAGACTGTTCTCTCTCTTACCTCTGAAAGAGCTATTAAATCTAACATTTGTTCAAGGTCTTTATCTGATTTCCCCCCATTTTCTCTTCTAAATCTTGAACTTTTTGTGTTACTTCTTTTATATCTGAAGATGTTTGAGTTAAGGACTCTTCTACTTCTTGCACTTCCAGTTTCAATTCTGATTTTGTTATTTTTAATATTAGGACCTAGATGCATCATCTGTCTTCTCATTCCATGATTTTTTTCTAGTAGTTTTCAATTGAGATCTGAAGCCATTGTCTGGTTATCTTCTGTTGTTACTTTTCTTCTTTCTTTTTCTCATTCTCTCTCTCTCTCTCTTTCTTTTTCTCTGGTATATCTTCTGCGCCTTTGTTTTCTCTTCAATTTACATAATCCACTTTTCTTAACAAAGTTAAATTTATTAAAGTTATTTCAGAGGGAAAAGGTGAAGAGAGGAAAAACTGGGACAAAAAAATAAAACTATGTAAAAATAGTAAAAGTGATTGTACTAAATATTAGTTATTCACAAATCAGTTATTCAATAATCCAAAATAGAAAAAAGAAAAATCAAGAGTAGAGAAAAAAAATCTATTCAAAGAACAAGCTGACAAGGGAAAAAGCAAAATCAAATTTACTATTATCTTTACTCTTATTATGCAAAAATTCAATAAACTAAATACAATAGGCCCTTCACGTTTGCAGAAGATAGGGCACAGAACCCCCACAAAAGTGAAAAAATGGTCAATAACTTGCCCCCAGTGAGCACTCCCCCTTCCCTTCTCTCTCCTGCCTGCTGCTGCCCACTTGCCCATGCAGGCGACTGCACCGGTGGTGGTGAGCAGGAGATGGCAAGGAAAAGATCTTCCCTCCCCTTCACCGTCACACCTGCTGCTGGGGCGATCATGCTGGCAGTGGCAGGCAGGATATTGCAAGTCTCCCACTCACCGCTGAAGTGACAGCACCCACAGCAATAAACAGGAGATAATAAGGGGGAGAAAAAGATCTTTCCTCCCCTTTCCTCCCCTTCACTTTCCCACCTGCTGTTGTGGCAATCGTGTGGGCAAGGGAGAGCGCAAAGGGGGGAAGATATTTCTTCTCCTTCACTATCCTGCCCACCGCCCACCAAGGTATGGGAAGGGGAGAATGAGGGGTAGGGAAGTGGGCACCATGAATAATCAAACCCATGATAGTTAAACCTGTGAATGTGAAGGGAGAACTGTAGTGAAAAAAGATCAAAAAGAAAAAACAAAAGATGAATGAAAAAAGAGAATAATAGGGGTATGTGCTTTCGAAAAAGAAAAAAAACTAAAAAATTTTTGGAAAGATTTTAAAAATAAAAGTGAATTTTAAAAATTTAAATTTTAAAAAAATAAAAATTTAAAAAATGAAAATTAAAGACATGAAATTTTTTTCTTTATTTTTCCTCATAAACTTGTAAAATTGAAGAGTATGGAAAAAGAGGAAAAGTAAAATAAAAATGAAGTTTGAAAAAACAGAAAAATGTGAAAAATATATATTAATCTGTTGTGTGTTATTGGATTCTTGCTTTTCTTATTGCTTTTATTTTATAAATATATTCGTTTATATATTTTTCATCTCTCTTCTTGAATATTTCTTTTTATTTTTCATTCTCTCCCTCCCTCCTCCTTCTTTTTTCTTTTGCTCTTCTCCTTCCTTTAATAATTACTTTCTATTGTTCTTATCTTTATTTTTCTTTCCTTCTCCTTTCCACTCCACTTCTTCCCCGTTCCTTTCTCTTTCCCTCCTTCCCTCTTTTGCTTCTTTCAATAATTGATGTAGTCACAATTTCTTCTACTTAATGTCACAGTTGTCTCAGGGATACTTCTAGATTTATAATATAGTTTGTCCTTGGTCAAGGTCCAGAGGAAGAGCAAATAGCAAAAATAGCTAAAGATATCCCCCCACAAAAAAATGGGGGGAAGAACTTAAATTGCAGTCAATAAGTCAAAAACAAACAACAAAAAGTTTAAGTGCCCCAGGAATGAAGTAAATTCGGTCTATAAGTTCCAATTCAAATTCTGCTATGTGTCAACTTTGACAGCTCATATAATATCTATCTTTGATGTCTTTGTGGGATGTCAAATTTCAGGTAATATAATTATTTAAGTAAGCTTAAATAAATGCAAATGGTGGGAGAACCTAGGGGAACTTTCAGGTCTGGTCTAGCTGGCTAATATGTTTACAATTTTAATTTCAAGTGTTGCTTTTCGACTGTTCACACTGTTCACAAAGCTCCAGTCTTTCACTGATCGCGTCTGTTTTATTGTAATTTAAATATGCCTCAGTATGTTTTTGGCTTTTCAGCTTACTTTTAAACTTAGTTGTTAGACCTTCAGTGTCACATAGAAGAGGAGAGAGAGAAGGAGAAGGAAAGGGTGGAGAAGCAGATACAAACAAATGTTAAATAGGTTTTAAGTACTGATCGTGAAGCTTCAACCCATTCTTACAGAAGCTAGAACACAGTGAGACCAGCTGTTTTCCTATCCCACTGTCCTTTCTGACCCTTACTAACAAATTCAGGGTCTCAGCAACAGAAAATGGGCATCTGTGGAATGCCTTCAGTCTCCCTTTCTTGAAGTGGCTTTAACTGGTAAAATATAAACTAATCTTTATTGGTAAATGCGGTGTTTGCATCCCCCTCGTCATGAAGCTCTACTGAGGGCAAACTTAGTTCATCATAACAGCAACAGGAAGTCTACCATCTGGATCTTTCAAAAAGTGTTCCACTTATGGAAGATCCTGAACACTGATGGCTGCATCCATTGCTTTTTTTTCTGGGAGAGAATCACAATATTGAGTCTTGTTTGCACTGTAATGCGATGACTCCACAGGATCACAAAAACTCCTCTTTGTGCCTGAAGGCCCTCTTGTGTGAGCAGGCCTTGGTTTGTCCAGACACTCCTTTGACATCCAATCAATCTTCGGTTCTCTGTGCCTCCTCAATACCTACCACTCCTGCTTACTCTGGACAAATTGCTTCTAAGCAGCCGTTGAATGAAGCTCCTGTAGCCAAAGGTGCGAAGCATCTCACATCCTATTCTCCTATTGATACTGGCAAATCAAAGGGTGATGCCTCTTGTACCATGGATCCTTCTATACCAGGATGCTCTCTTAATCTCAAGCCTACTCCTCACCATGCTAAACACAGGTGCTATAAGAAGAAAAAGAGGTCCTCAGCCTCAGTTACCATCCCTGGTAGTCTCTGTAGTTGCTTCAGGACCAGCATTGCCTGACTGCTTGCCACCTCTTTTCTGGCTAAGACCCTCAGCCTTCAACGCTGCACCATTCTCTGGAGATCATTCAGGCCTCTACCATTTCAGATGGTAAAATAGGTAATTCTGCCTCTCATGATCCTCAGTGTTTTCCAGGTCTTCCTGCTCAATAGGAGCCACAACCATCCTCAGTACCCATGGCTTTTCTTCCCAGGGATGTTCCACTTCCACCTTTATCTCCCATTTGACATATGTGTGTGTCTCAGTGCTCCTCTCAATCTTCGTCTCAATCTTCTGTCTTGCCAGTTTCAAGAGCTTGGGACTAATCCTCTCCAGTTCACCACAGGTCCTGACGACTCCATTGCCCTTCTCTTCCCGAGACTGTCAAATCAGGATGGTTCAGCTGTAGGCACTGTGCTCCATTTCCATGATGCCATTGGTATTCTCCTTCCTCCTCTGAAAGGGACTGTCTCTGTAGAAGTCATGGAATACTATGACCCTCATTACTGTTACTCAGAGCATTGTGTTTCCTTCCATCACCAGTATGCAAGATTGAAACCTATCATAATACTTCTATGAATGAGACTTTCCCCCTTACCACTATCCAACAAGGCATAGGGAATTGCCATATTGGAGCAGACCCTCTCACTCTTCTAGGTGCCATTTATGGTCCCATTCTCCTACAGGCACCTATCCTGCTCAAAAGATGGTATTATCTCCACTGGACTTGAGGTCAAGGACTGATGCTGCCTTTGGAAGAACAGTGTTGTACTCTTGTGTTGCATGGCTCACCCACCACCTGGGTTAGTAGTTTGCTGGTCTCCCATTTGTGTGAGTCATAGAGACCACAAAGAAGAAGAACAGGTTGTTCTTCGAGTGGTCATCTGTGAGCTCACACAACACTCACCCTTCCTCCCTACGTCTGTCATGCACAATATGCTTAGCTCCTGGGCTGCTGCTTCAGCAGCCATGGAACTGTGGGTTTGAGTGGGAACACAGCTGGCCATATGGTACCAGTGCAGGATAGGCTACTGCCAGAACTCTTGCATAGCAGCTCTAGAAGTTTCCAAATGATGCACTGCACAGGCACAATAAAACCATTTGTGTGAGTTCACAGATGACCACTCAAAGAACCACTGAGCAACCTGTTCTTTTGTTGTTAGGTTTCTGGCTGATCTTGTTTTAGATTTTTAGCTGCCTTGGTTCTATATCAGGAGAAAATGGCATATAAATCATATGAGTGAAAAAAATAATTTAATTAGCTAGTTTGATGTATTTCATTTTATTTAACCAATTTCTAAAAATCTGTTCTGTAGTTTATATGTGTAGTGCAATAACTGTTACTGTTGGCAGGGTAGACAAGCATTCTGTGTGACAAAAAAAAATATTAAATGACTGATTATTTTTGCAGGAAGCGATATGAGAAGGCAGAAAGCGAGTATGTTGCTGCAAAGCTGGATCTCCAGAAGAAAGCAGAACTGAAAGAACAGCTCACAGAGCACTTGTGCACCATTATACAGCAAAATGAGCTCCGTAAGGCTCAGAAACTGGAAGAGTTAATGCAGCAGCTGGAAATGGAAGCAGATGAAGAGAATCTGCAACTTGAAATAGAGGTAGAGCAGATGTTGCAACAGCAGGAGGCAGAAGGTAGAAAGCTGTTGGCAAACTCACAGAAACTTGTGCCTGTTGATGAAGAAAATACAGCTCCTGAAACTGCCAGTAAAGAACATGAGAACAAAGGCAACTTGACTGCAGAAACATTAGAAGAACAGCCCACAGATTTTCATAAAAGTGGCCAAGATCAAACAGTAAGCTCTGTTACAGAAGCAATGATAGCTCATGTAGTATGTAAACACTGATTCTGATCGGTTTGCCTTTGGTTGGTGCTGTTCCGCATCTACACATATGGTTTAGATAGAGACTTCAGCTCCATAGCAACAAGAACAGTCTAAAACTTGGCTAGATCACATTGACAGTGTCACTCTTTTGCTGATCCATCAGTTTCTTTGTATGAGTGATCTGTCTTCTTGCGCAAATCATTTATAGTCTATTATAAAGAGGCCAATAAAAAGAAAAAAAGACAGGCAATTTTAGTAGTATGATCTTTAAATTTCAGCAAAACAAACCAGGAGGTATTCTATGACAAGAGGCCAAGCTACTTCATACTTTATTACATGATGTTCCTTCTCTTCTAATGTTGAAAGGGCATTTCTTCTTTGTATGTGTGTATGGGCCTTCAAGATGCCTGTTGACTTAAAGCAACCCCATGAATTTTATAGGATTTTCATAAGCAAGGAATACTCAGAGATGGCAAGGAATACTCAGAGATGTAACCTACAGCACCTGCTATTTGTTGGGAGCCTCCCATTTGTTGGCAGTCTCCCAGCTAAGTGACCTTGCTTAGCTTCCAAGATCAGATAGGCTCTGGTGACTTTATTTAGTGACCACAAATTTCACAAGAAGATGATCAGGCTCAGTTAGTGTCACCAAAGATAGTAAAATATACTGCCTGTGTACAAAAATTTAGTGTACAATTTGGATAAAATCAGCCTTCTCCAAGATAGCGTTCTTCAGATGTTTTGGCCTATAACTCCCAGAATTCAGACCAGTAAGTATTCTTGCTGAGGTGGATGGGAGCTGAAATCTTCAACATCTAGAGGGCACCTCAGTGGGTTACGTTACGTGATTGCACTTTATTTTCTAAATGATTGATACCTAGATCTAAGTTTCTTTCCTGTTCACTAGGAGGCTAATTAAATAACAATTTTGAGCTCAGTCCTAGTGAATGCTATTAGTATTGGCTGTAATATTGCCACCCATGTGTATGTACAGGAATTTTTGTACTTAATTTCTTATTGCCTTGCAACCATCTGGCATGTGTCTGATCTGTGATCATAATAAAGTATGTTGTTGTTTGAAGTGAATTAGGAGCTAGAGTTTATTCTGTGTCAGCATTAGCATAGCTGAGTTGCACTGTATAAAATGCTGTGTATTTAATGGAAAGTGCTAGTAGCAAATGAGATAGACAACTAAAATTGCTCACCACTTGATCTGTTATTTCTTGCATCCCAATGGCCAAATAATCTTAAAGTCCAGTTGACACTATCATAGACCTGGAAGAGACCAGGAGGGCCAGCTAGTCCAACCACTTGCCATGCAGGAATATACAACTAGAGCCTTTTTCAACTCTATAATTCTATGATTCTGTGTCCTTCAATAGGAAGGAATGATGAAATAACCTCAGCCCCAAAGGTGCTTTATCTTCCTCCATAGAGCCTCACATTCTCTTAAAATATGTTGAAGGCTATATCTTACAGTATCATTTCTTCCAACGTGTATCAGAAGAGACTAATTGACTTGATGAGTCTTTTTAACCTCTCTGTTACATCATGTATCTTCACTCCTGGCAGACAGCTTACTCCTTGAGACATCTTTTCACTACTGCTTCCGTTCTGTACAGTAAGAAATCACCCACTACCACCACACCCCTCTTCTTCCTGTGGGAATTGACAGTAGGTCTTTCTTCCATGGAAGCAGCCAAGGTTGTCTCCATGACTTTGTATGAAGTACAAGGCTTTTGTCCCTGTTTGTCTGCCTTATAATCACTGTTTTAAGAGCAGAGCTTGAAATCAGTTGTATAGCCCCAAGTTTAAAGCATAGTTCTTGATAGTTCTGCTATTGTGTGTCACATTCCGCCAAGTTATCTTCCTCCTGTTTTTGTCCTTCCAGAAGAGTCTTCTTTACTCTTTCCAAAAAACTGTCATCTTCCCTGATAAATCATAGTGTAGATACATGGGCCTCAAACTACTGCACCTTCTCCTCAACAGAGCAACCAGCTTACACTTGCTGCATGTATAGCCTTGCAGATCTTCTGGTAAGAAAACAAATGTGGCATAAATAAATGGCAAGATAGACTGATTGATGATAGATGAAAGGAGAGGGGCCTCTGGTCCACCTGAGCTTCCCAAAGTCCTTCCTTGTCATGAAATGCAAAAGGTGAGGGAAGCTCATTATTCTGGATCTGTGGCCCAGAGATATCTGGAACATCTTTATGTGACATATCTCAAAGGAGTGGCTCCCTCTTTCCTGCTGCTCAGCTATTTCTGAGCATAGAGAAGGTGAAGTGTCATGTAGAAAAGAAATTATTTCTCCAAAATCTCACCTCCTCTGTTGCTCAGAAAACAGGTGTGCTGTGGTAATGCATGGCTATAATGGCGGTAGGAGGCTTGTAAAGTGGAGTGTCTGCTAGCTGGTAGGTATGTGTGTGAACTTGATTGAATAGGGCATGTGAATTAGTAAGAAGGGGATTCTAGCCTATCAGTGACATGTAGCTCCTGAAAGTTAAGCAAAAGGGAATTCAGCCCTCCAGTTGTAAAAGATTCTCCACTGGTGTTGTAAATAAACAGTTGAAAAGTTGCTGAAATTCACATTAAATTAAATTCTTTCTTCACTAAAGCCTTAACAATAAAAAAGAGGTCTCTTGCAGTATTTTTAAACATAATTTTATTAATGAAGTTCACAGTACAAACAGAATAAAATGCACGGTCAACAATAATAAATTTCGCTGCATATTAAATTTATAGTTGAATTTACAGGTAAAGGGATCTCATGGCATACTTTGAGACAGAGAGAAAGCAGTTTGTAGTATAAGCTTTGGTAGGCTGGGCCAGATACTTTGTCAGATATGAGTACACCCGATCTATGAAACTTTATGCTACAAACTTCTTTCTCTCAGTCTCAAAGATGCTACAAAATTATTTTGCATGCTGATACATCTTTGAATATTGCTACCTTGGTTTCTCAAATTAGGTCTTGATAGAACTTTAGCATTTATTTTTAATAGTCTTTTTTCCATAGAGTTCCATGGTTTATCAAAGGTATTGACTTATTGTTATTGTTTTTTGTTGTTGCTGTTCTTATTTACATAATCAATAAACAGATACTAAACTTCAGAATTATTGCCTTTCTCTGATTTTCCAGTTGTTGCTTTTAATTATTTGACTAATTTTTTTGTAAGTTCTTTCTTTCGTTGTCTTATGATCACTTCTTTCACATTTTTCCATTGTTGTACTCTTTCTAATTTTGTTATTTTACCTGTTTATGTTACCATTTTAAAGTACTTAAATAATTTTTTCTTAGTGTAAGGATGTTTCGATCTTCCTTATCTTAATAATTGCAAGATTTATGGATGTGATTTTTTTTAAAAAAAAATGGATAATAAAGCCAGGGTCTATCCTACTTCTCCTACCTGTATCTCCTCTGCAACCATTCAAGTAATAAAATCAGTGTGAGGTTAGGGTGGACCAAATGTGGTGGTTCTTCAGATGATGGACTGCAACCCCAATGTTCCACCATTGTCTAAACTGTCACAGTCTGATGACAGTTGCAGTCCAGTAAAGTACAGAGGGCTACACTTTGTCCATCCTCAACTTGAAGGAATCACAAACATTACATTCCTAAAAAAATCTTTTCTGCCTCCTAGAGTATCACAAGTAACAGCTGAAGCAAGCCGTGGTACATTTGATTAATTTTTTATATATATATATATATTATTGAAAGTTAAGTTGCAAAAATACCCCCCCCAACACTTCCAAACTTGAATTTTCCAGTTGAATCTACTTGTTTCCATTAACATAAAAGAAGACCAAATGTATTTACATTTTACAGAGAAAAGAGCAATTGCATTATTTCTTTCTTTTGTTTCTTATACATTTATGTCTTTATCCAGTGCAAAACTCCTTTCCATTCCCTTTCAAAGCTTTGGATAGGTTTATTCTTCAAAGAAGATGTTAATTTTTCTATCTCTACCATATCCAGAACTTTTAACTTCCATTCTTCTAAATCACTATATTTCTTTTCTTTCTAATATTGCGCATATATCAGCCTTGCAGCAGTTATTAAATATAACAATATCTTCTGATGGCTTCTTATCTCCCTTTGTTGCCCTAACATATTTAACAAATAAAACTCCAGTTTCATTTCAAAATTCAGATTACAAATTCTTTGAATTTCACCATGTATCACCTTCCAAAACATTTTTGCTGTCTTACAAGTCCACCATATATGAAAAAAAGACCCCATTTTTTCGTCACACTTCCAACACTTCGCATTCCCAGTTTTGGTTATTTTTTGTAGTCTTTCTGGGTCATATACCAAATTTTCTCTTAAATTTAAATTTGGTGTAAATTTTATATCATTTTTCCATGCTCTCTCCCAAGTTTCTAATTCAATTGAATGTCCCACATTCTGTTCCCATTGTGTCTTTAACTACTTCTGGTTCCATTTTTCTTTCCAACAATAGTTTGTAAAATTTAGAGATTCTCTTCTTTGGATTTCCTTTCATCAGTAAATCTAACTCATTCTCTTTTCTCTCAAATCCATATAATTTTTGATCCATTTTAAATCTCTCTTTGAGTTGTCACCTTGGGAACCAGTTTAGCTCATATCCTTCAACTTTTAGTTCTTCTGCTGTACACATTCTTGGTTTATCCCCTTCCCACTTCAATAACTCTTGGTATGTTAATAAAATTTCCTTGTTTTGTTGGGGCAATTTTATAAGCTTCTTGTGGTGAAGTCCACACTGGAAGTTTTGTATAAAATTTGTGCTTTATTTGTAACCAAGCCTTCAGCAATGTCTTCCAGATGTAATGGTTGTTAAACTCTTTATGCACTGTTAATCTATCATAGCATAAATATCCATGCCATCTAAATCTATTGTCCATGCCATCCAGATCTATTGTGTACATTTGATTAAATCTGAAGGGCAAACTAACAGCTTGCAAACTTCTTAATAGAGTGACTTCTCTCTTCTAAGCAATCTAACATCAGTAGGGGAAGCCTGCCTTGTTTTGGGGGGGGGGCACATGGTATTTAAAAACCATCAAGAGCAAACTAAAAGTACATTTCCTTTCTTCAGTATAAACATACCTCTTTTATTGCTTGAATCATAGAATTTTAGGAGTTGGAGGGGCACAAGGGCCATTTAGTCCAACTCCATGCCATGCAGGAATATGCAATTAGAGCACTCCTGAAAAATGGCATCCAATCTTTGTTTAAAAACCTCCAAAGAAGGAGCATCAACCACCCTCTGAGGCAATTTATTCCTCTCTTGAATGTTCTCACAGTAAAGGAGTTCTTCCTATTGTTCAGGCAGAATCTGTTTTCTTGCCATTTGAATCCACTGGTTACTGGAATAGCAAAAAGCAAGCTTTGCTTGTCTCACTGTGCACTCCCATTTCCTCGCCCTTGCATCTTCGATGATTTATGCCTATCTTCTAACGCTCTCTCACTGCACTTTTACACTTCCTTTCCTCCTTTTCCTACCCTAGCCTCACCTCACCCCTTAACTATGCCTCCCCCTGCTACTTATGCTGCACTACAACACTTGTCAGGCTTCATTCCCTCTTTCTCCCTTCCCTTTCACCTTATGCTGATGTACTTTCCTTTTCTTGCACCTACCTGCTGCCCCTCTTCCTTCCATTTTCTTCCTCCTTGTTTTCTTCTAGCCTTTGTGCCATGTATCTGCTATACCTCCTCTCTTTCTTTTGACCTTGACCATTGAACAACTACTCCCCCTTCCTGCCCACCTCAGTTCATTTCATGCTGCTGCCTTCTTGGCCTCTAAAGAACAAAAGCTGTCAGTGCTGCTTTAAAGAGAGGGCAGATAAACAGCCAGGTGAAATCAGTAATGACATCATATCTGCAAGATAGGGAAGCTAAAGTGGGAGAAAGTGGCATGGGGCAGTAGTAAGGAAGGAAGGCAAGATGGTATGGGAAGAAGATGACAATAATGGGGATGACTCTTTTCCTTCTGTGTCTGTCAGTGATAAGACTGTAACTGCGCATCATAATGGAACTGATTGAATGAATACACTGAAGTAATTTAATTCTACTGCCAACATACCTTAAAGATCAATTAGCTACTCCTCCCCCTCCCCCTCCAGCTGCCCTGACACACAGTGTACCTTGGTGGCTTCTGATCTGAAGGTGTGTTCCCATTTCTGCATGAAGCCCTTGAGTTAAAAAGAATGGCAGCTTTTTAGGATCCCCATAGAAGGCCACCTTCAAGCCTCAGTTGGTGTAAAGACACAGCTACAGCAGAATAGGGCCACCAGCAATACAGGGGACCCTCCTTCCCCTCTCCATGCCAGTCCCATCATTGCTCACCCCTGCTACCAGCTCAGCTACTTCCCTTCCACATGCTGGCACCAAGGGCCTCTGCTGCCCTGGAATGCTCAGCCTCCTGTTGATTAATGATCTGCCTTTGGCTGAACATAACTTGTAAATAGCCCTTGAGTTCCCTCATGTCATTCTTCACATTCTGTAGACCAGCCTCCAATTCCTCTGTTGGCAACCAACTCTCTCCTGGGTCTAGTGTACCACTCTCTGAGTGTCACACCTTATGTCATTCACAGTCACTGGCATCTGGTGCCCCCTGCCACCGAGCAGCTGACATAAATTCTTTGGTTAAGGGAGTGCTCAGCCTGCCTCCTACTTCCTCTTGAGCCAGCTGTTTCCCTCTGAATGTGACCATCAGTTCAGCCTCTTCTGACAGATAGGAAGATCTTTCTCTAAAGGCATACTTACTTCATTCCTCTGAATCAGACTGCTTCTAATTTCAGTGACCATTCAATTTGTTTCCAGTCTAAGAGAATGCTTGTCCTGAACGACACCAACTAGGAAAGCAGGTATGCCCTTCAATTTAGCCATAGACATCTGATCGCTACTGCAATTGATCCATAGATCAAGGACACTGCTACATTGATGCAGGTGGAGCCCCCATCATGGGCTCTCATGTGTTAAAATTGTTAACTCCTGAATATCCAAGTTAATGTTGTTACAACTGACAATCTCCTTGAAAGAGATCTGATCTCCATAAGTTGAATACTTCCACACAATGGCCTGAACGTGCACCTTATTTACAGCCCAGTGAAGGCGGCTGGGTAGAATGGGTAGAATTATGATCTGGACTTGTAAGTCCCACTAGAGTGAAAAGAGCTTAGACAGATTGGATTGTGCATGTGGGACCAGGCATGTCTTTGTTACATGATCATGCTAGATAACAAGTTGTCCTACATTACTACTGATATGGCAGATATGGGTGAGCCCATAAGGCAGTCAGTCCAGATTTTATCCAACATCCAGCACTCAGTAACTTCGTTTCTCTTAAATTGGGAATTGGTCATGGAAAGAAATTCACTAATTCTTGCAACCAAAGCTTATTTTAACAGTCAGAACACCTCCACAGCTTTGCCTAACATTCAAATGCACACTATTAACACGATGACTACTTTAGAATTAATTCGGTACACCCATGACGGACATATTCCAAAAGAAATTGAGAATTAATTCAGCTTAAATTAAGGAAGGAGAAGTGCAATTTGAAGCCTGGCGGACCCTTGTAAATGCCACGTATAGCCACTGATGGAATCAATTGCAATTATTCATGGTTACCATCACTGCAAGCACTGTACTCCCCATTCATCCCATTCTTCTCCTCAGAATCCAAACAGTTTCCTGAGAAATCCTCTGTTCCAAAGATTGCAATCATTGAACTATAGTGCTCGGACCCAAATGGCAAATGGTTAATGCCGACACAGAGAAAACCTGGGCTTTATATGTTCTGATGATGATCTGAAACCACATCATCCTTGTCTGACACCCCTTTAAGGTCCAGGAAGGTCACTGCACCCATGATGTCACCCAAGACACAAATTTGACCATTATGTATGTTACTGCAGTTTCTAGCCAGACTTGGGGGACACCAGGTATCATTTTGATATCAATAATTTGGCCTTCCTCACCCATTCCTTCCCACGTGCTTGCGAGGCCCCCGGACAAGCACGCAAACAGGCTCGGTCGCTAATCGCTGGAATATTCCAAAACAATACAGGCTGGCCAGAAATAGCCAAACTGCTGCTTCAGGAGACCTCACGGCAAGTACCCTCATTATGTATGCACGCCACTTACAAAGAACTCCCTGCCCTGAGCAGGCAGCTTGACAAGCCGAATACTCAAGTGTCAAGCACTCCGCGTTTGCATACTGGCTACTCTATTGACAATTCGGACCTGACTCAGTCATGCTAAATTCTGACCTTTCAGAGGCTTTGTCTCCAGCGCAAAACTCATTGTTTTCCCCCAAGTACGGACTAGCCTACAGCCACAATTTCCCCTATAAGAACCCCTGACTTTGAGAGCTTCCTCGGATCGCTCCCAACTTCCATACCGCCTTGCTGCTGCTTTGCTTGGCGAGCCTTCCCCTCAGTCCCACGTACTGAGAACCTTCATATCCACGAATTCTATCTTAAGACTACTGGGGCTTCAGGACAGGTGCAGTATTTCCCAAACCAAACCTCCTCTTAAAATCCCTCTATCCCACTCCAACCTTTATTTCTATAGTTATCTGTGTGAGTGTGCTGCATACACTTGTTCGATTGTATTTTAATAAAAACAACAATTATTATTTCACATCTGTTTGCTCCTTGACTCAACCTGACCCCGTAGACACTGGGTAAAAGATCTCACTCCGTTGCCCTGCCTCTCGTAGTGCTAGCTTGTGCTCTTTGACTAATTTCCCCAACTTTATAATTTGGAGAGCATTTAGGTGTCTCTCATGGGACCCCCAGAAATCAGAGTAACAGAATGGTGGAGTAGCGCGGGCAACCCCTGTACCCCTAATTTGAGTAGGAGTCACGAACTTTTTCAAATCAGGCTAGTATAGACTTAGGGAACGGCTGGGCAAGTCACTAGAACTCTGTTAGGCAGGAACACGTGTGAGTGTGTGAAATCTGTGTGACTGAGCTCTAGGAGCTACTCTATCTGGGCTGGAAATCTGCTCTCCTTTCTTGCTTGGTTTGTGTATGTCAGCCGCCCCGGCGTAGTCACTGCTGGCCCTTGGGCCATGAATCATTGTCCGATCACAATGGATGTCCTGGGAATCACATCCCTAACTTGGGGTCTATCGTGGGCTGGGATCCAAGTGCTAGGGCATTAGAAACAGTCCACACACATCCAACATTCTAGCGGCAAGGCAGAAAAGCACTTAGGGAAGAAATCCCCTCCCTCGGAGTAGAATGCAGGGCGTCCCGTTCTTTAGAGTGAAATGCGGGTGCATCCCATTTGTTGTAGTGAAAACGCGGGTGCGTCCCAGCTGTTTAAATTTTGGGTGTGTCCTGACCACTAGCTTACTAGGTGTGGGTGGTGATTCCCGACCTAGGTTTCATAAAGTTTAGCCCGAGGTGTAAGAAGGTACTCCTCACCCAAAAAACTGTTAGAGACAGTTCAGTTTTGGTTCCTTGCCCCTTTTTCCCCGTTGCTTGGCCAGGTGGCGCTGTAAGTTCCACTGGGTTCGTTTCCCCCTTCATTGGCAGGCAGAGTACTCGTGAAGGTTTCCCCGGAGTCTAGGTGACTCTCCCTGTCCCTGAACCGTTGCCTCGTCCTTTTGTCCCTAAGCTGTCGAGGTGGAAGACCAGGCTTAGGTGTACAAAAGTGACTTGTTAGGCAGGCTGGAGTTAGGTTCTGTTCCCTTTTCTCTCAAGAAGTTACATAGAGTTCATTTTCCTAGAATCCCCCAGGGGTCTTGGTGATCCTACCCTTCCCTCCAGATCCTGGTCCTTTTGTATTGTAGCTGGTAGTGTGGAAATGGCTGAGAGCAGCAAACTTGCAGTTAAGGACCTCATGTTAGAGAGGGATGTCCAAGGGAAGTTAGAAAAGTGGGTGTTGGGTAAAGAGAAATGCCCTTGGAAGGAGTCTAGCTTCCAAATGACAGATCCCTTTGCCAAGTTAAGGGAGGCGTACGCTCAGGCGTGCCAGTCAAAGAACCCGTTCGGGCCATCAAAGGATGCTTTGGCTGCCTGGGGACTTTGGCTGACTGCCTAAGATGCCTCAAAAGCCCTGGTTGAGACCAGAGATAAGTTAGGAGAGGTAGATAGGAGAATGCCCGGCTACATGCTGAGGTGGAGGCTCTGCGCACGGACAAAGTAACGTTCGCATCCATTGCGCAAGCCACCGCACAGAAATTGAGTGCTGCCACCTTGCAGGCTCAGACATGGGAGGAGAAGGCTCATGCCTTAGAGGCTGAGCTTACACCAGGTCTGCAGCCAAGTTTATGGTGGGTCAAGTGAAGGAGCAGCATGAGGCTGTCAGTCACGCGGCCTGCCATAGACAGATAGAGGCGCTGTAGAGTCAGCTCCACACCTGCAAAGCATTGATCTCTGCGGTGTGCCCTGAACTTCTCCCCTCGTTTGCTCACGAGGAGCCGCTGCCAGAGGATGCTCTGGCCACCCTTCCCCACAACCCGGACTGGAGTGACCATAGGGTCCCAGTCCAGCCCGTTGAGACTCGGACGATGACCAAAAGGATTGCCCCCACAGGAGAGGGAGGCGCAGATAGGGCTGAGGTGCAGGAAACCCAGGAGATAGAGACAAGGTCCCCTGGAGAGCCACCGAGGCAAAGGCCATAGCTGACCAGCTGGGCCCCTTAAACAAACCCACCAGGATCATGTGGCTGAATGCGGTGATACATTCGCACCCAACAGCCAGCGGCCAGGACTTGACCCAGCTGGCTCGATTGTGCATGTCCCCTTCCGAGCTCCCCACCCTAGAATCAGCCGTGGCAGCTCGAGGCTTGGTAAGACTCGAGGCCCACAATTGGATGAGGGAGGTGATTAGTATTCTGTTGCCTGGACAGAGTGCTAGCGTTCTGTATGTCATGGAGCAACAGGGTCCAAAGGAAAACCCTGAAGCTTATGTGGCATGGAAGCAGCTTCTGGCCGTGCTAGCAGAGAAGGTCCCCCTGGCCCCAGGAGGGTACAACTTCAATCATGTTGAATTCAAGACTCTCCTTTACTGGGGTCTGAATCATGAGACAAAGATGGCCCTGGGACTAGTGGATCCTGCAACAACTGGCTGGGAGGAATTTGGAAACAACCTGCGGCGGGTCGCTGACCTGCTCCACAAGGCTGGTTCTCTGAAGCCTCCTCCTAAGCCTCATAGACGTGACACCGGGAATTGGGAACCCATATCCGAGGTGACATACTCGAATTATGGACCCCATTCCCAGCACAGGAAGACAGCTTTGAATTCCGTCCCAAAAAGGAACTGGAACTTGTGCCCTCCTCCCAGACAGGACAACGGGCAGTGGCAAGCTAGGGATTCCCACAGTCAGCCCAGCAAGGCAGGGAATTCCTTTCAGCTGCCCTCTGCCCCAAAACAGACCTCGGATTCGAGCTCTCCCAGGGAGACATCTGGCGGGTATGACCCCACAGCCCAGACGTACTCTTCTGATAGAGTTAGAATCTGGGGCATGCTCTGGAAGTTCGGACTGGACATGAGCCAGTTCAATGGGAGACCCGTGATTGAACTCCTTGATGCCCTCGAAAGGCATTTACCAGTGGGATATACCCAGCCTGTGAATGCAGTGACCAATGGTCCTCCTCCAGCTGGCTATTACCCTGACTTAGAGCTGTCAGGATAGGGGTGCCCTCGGTCCCAGGATCTCCCCCAAAGGGTTGTGGCTTGACTGAAGCCCAACAGATGGGGTAGCTCTAGGGTGAAGGCAAGCACTAGGACCGTTAGGGAAAAGACCCCTGCCACCCCTCTTGCAGACTCCGGCACAGCGCTAAAGGTGCTGCTCCCTAACCTGAGAAGACAGAGTGAGCCCACCCTTGACGCTATCCCTTTGACCGGGTACAATGGGGGGGACCCAAAGCCCTTCAGAAAACCCAAGAGCCCCAGGCACACCAGAGCCCGGCAGATTGCACTTCCTCCTGGCATAGCCCCAAGTGTGAATCCAACCACCTCTGAGACAGTGGTGCTTTCCGAGCACCGAGAAGGATTGCGCCAGGCTAAGATTCAGGAGGAAACTCCCATAGAATTGGACGAGACGCAGCACATTGCCAGCTTATGTGAGAGCCAGGGCAAGAAAAACACACAGTAAGCAGAAGCCAACCCCAAGCTTCCCAAGCTCTCCATCGTCCCTGCTCTGAGCCCCTGGTTAGAAACCTGCAGTTTCCCCTGAGATTTTCTTGAAGCCTTGGCAGAGAGAGTCCTTCCTCTCCCTGCCCTATTTCAAGGGAATTTCTTGTGGGACTGGGGATTCAATCAGCAAAAGGCTCCTGCCCAGCCAGAGCATAAGTTACTCACCCTGGCACATCTTGACTTGACACTACACACTCCCTTTAACTGCATTCCATCAGAGGAGACCCTAACAAACACAACTGTGAGTCCCAAATACCACGCGGAGGTGGATGTGGCTACTGCCTTCCCCTCCACAGACTGTATACTGGTGCCAGTTTACAGTCACATTCAGTGGCACCTAATACCTTTTTACTCTGGTGGCCTTGAGAAGGGCCAAGACAGTCCTTGGCTCTGTCTCGATCACCATCCTGCCAAGAGACAAGACATTACTCCAGGAGGCATTCAGGTCAGATACCAGCCTCCACTTTGATTTGGACAAGAGGGTCTCAAGGAATGAGTGGGCACTGCCGCCCTTGCAAGTCATTTCAGAGACCCACAAACTAACACATTTGAAAGAATGGAAAGGTCAGCCTGTTGATCCCGCATCGGTGGTCATTCCCGAGCCGGAAGATCCAGGTGCCCAAAAGCCCAATGTGAGTCCAGTGATTTGCCAGACTTCCTTAAGTCACAAGGAAGTACGAGCTGTTAATTTGTCTAAGATGTTTGTCTCCATTCTACTGTCACAACTGCTGATGGTTAAAATGTTCCATCCTGGGCCCAGTGCCATTTAACATCTTTATTATTTGAATGAGGGAATAGAGCACATTCTTATCAAATTTGCAGAATACAACAATTTAGGAGAGATGGCTAACAACCCAGAGGACAAGATGAGAATTCAAATTGATGTTAACAGATTAGAGAACTAGACCAAAACTAAAAAAATGAATTTCAACAGGGAGAACATTTGGACAGAAAAAATGAAATGCTCAAATATAAGATGAATAACACTCAGCTTGACCGCATTACATGTGAAAAGGATCTAGGAGTCTTAGAAGACCAAAAGCTGGACATGAATCAACAGTGTGATGTGGCAGCTAAAAAAGCCAATGCTATTTTGGGCTGCATCAATAAGAATCTATTGTGTAGGTCAAGGGAAATGATAGTACCACTCTATTCTGCTTTGGTCAGACCCCTCCTGGAATACTGTGTCCAGTTCTGGGCGTCACAGTTCAGCATGGATATTGACAAGCTGGAATGTATTCAGAGGAGAGAGACCAAAATAGTGGAATGCCTGGAAACCATGCCCTATGAGGAGCAGTTTAGGAGCTGAATACATTTAAC
The DNA here is from genome assembly GCA_948472985.1 of Iguana delicatissima. Taxonomy (NCBI): domain Eukaryota; kingdom Metazoa; phylum Chordata; class Lepidosauria; order Squamata; family Iguanidae; genus Iguana; species Iguana delicatissima. Next base: position 26,594 of record CAOKZL010004227.1, read on the forward strand.
CTGGACATGTTTAGAAGGTTAAGAGGTGATGTTTACATTTTTTTTGTAATTTTTAATTTTGAATAAAAGGAGACAAGGAAAAGACAAAGCAATTTAGAAAAACACAATAACACTACAAAAAACATAGCAAGACAAAGGAATAAGCTGTAAAACTAAATTACATAGCAATACAATATTAAAAAGATTAAAACTACTAAACTACAACATAACTACACATAACTAAAAATTGGTTCCCACCCCTGCTACCAACAACAAATAGCAATCCATCAGTAGCAACTAATCATTAGATCCCAAAATAAAATTGAAGTTAATACTTGTTGCTTATTATTTATTTTCAAAGAAGATCTAAACTTACATATTTAAGTTAGTAATTAATAGTTCTAAATAGGTTGTTAATTACAATTCTAACTTGCTTATAAGGTATCTTTTTTTAAAAAAAACCTCAATTGCTTAACAGTTTTGATCATTAATATCTTATTCTATTCTATATTAAAATTAGTCATTCTTAAAATGAACACTCTCTATATAGTAAGTACGTTAAAAATAACAAATGAATTAAAACTATTTTCCAATTACTCTTCCTGCAATAATAAAGATAATCAAATTTAAAGTTAAGACTAGTAGAAAAAGGGGGAAAACTATATAATCATCAAATATCTTCAGTCCTTTCATAAGTAACTTATAATCATAAACTATTTTCATAAATCATAAATCACAAACCATTTTCTACATCTGATGCCTTCTTCCTTTACTTCTTTCTATTTTTTCCAAGAACAGGATCATATTTGAGTGTTTCTAAAAGGCCTTTTATCTAGGCAATCATGCACTCTCTGTGTCTTTTATCTTTATATCTTCAAATCAGTCCCAGCTGAAAAGATGGGGGATCCATCTATAAACTGTTGTTCCCCTCTTTTCAAGATAAAGCTACTTGTAAACTCACAGGCTAGTTGTGATGCATTCTCCAAAATGAAATCAATTCACAGTCCAAATTACCATTCAATTTCAGAATTGTACACTGGGTTGTGACATCCCATATGTTCTTCATTTTTCCACAAGCAAAAATATAGCAAAGAAAAGTATATACGTACAAGAGGTGCAGAAACTGAAATGTAATGTCCATATGAAGGGTGAAATACTCTCATCCCCCAGCTCCACTAAAGCATGCAATTCTCTGGGAGCCTCGGGAACTGCTGTGGTTGCTCTGTTCCTGAACAGATGCTTCACAGGACCAGATCTTGGCTCATGCAGGGTCTTCAGGCTCCCCATATATCAGGGACCCCACTTGCTTGATAGGGGAAGCCTCCCCTGTCAAGCACAGTGCTTCGGGGGTATGTGATCTAGTGGAGCTAGCTAAATGGCATCCATCATTAAAGTGACTGGATGCTGGAACCCCCTCAATGGCTGTGTTTAAATATTTGAAGGGGTGCCATATGGAGCAGGAAAGACATCTATTTTCTGCTGCTCCAGAGACTAGGATATGGAGCAATATCTTCAAACTTCAGGAAGAACTTCCTGATGGTAGGAGCAGTTCAACAGTGGAATATGCTGCCTTGGGGTGTGGCAACGTCTCCTTCTTTGGAGGTTTTTAAACAGAGATTTGATGGACATCTGTTGGGAATGCTTTGATTATGTATTCCTGCATGACAGGGGATTGGATTCAATGGCCCTAGTAGTCTTTTCCAACTCAATGATTCTATGATTCTAAGTTATCAGCATAATGTTATTGGCCTTTTGCTGGCCAACATGGTTACCTCTCAACAAGTCATCACTGAATTTTAATTGCATAATGTTTTTGTGGTATCAAATGTGCTTTATATATTCTCTTGTTATATTGTTCACATGAACATGTGTTGTATTTTGTACATATGATGAGAAGATACAACTCATTAGAAACAACAATAATGCTTGATAAGATGAAAGGCCATATGAAACAGGTGTGGCTCCCCACCTGTACCTCTTAGACATAGAAACTGAGGGTTCTTGTCACTTGTCACCTTATCTGGATTCTGCCTGGGGTCACTTGAGTACCCAATTTGTGATTATGGTTAACCCAGATAGTCAGAGTTGCCATCATTTAAGTATTTTTAAGTATTGGAATTTCAGGATACTTGTATGTGAAATTGGCAGGTGCTTTGGTACTACTTAAACTATTTACTATGTGCACTCATAGCTATGTAAACGTACACTTTCCCTTTATGGATAAAGAGACACGGCAATAGCTGGGTGCTCAGCTACATTATATTACATCGAAGGGAAGTCATATTACATTATACACATTACATTATATGACCATCAGGATGCTATGTGTTCTTCATAGGATGTTATGTGTTCTTCAATATTTTCATAAGAACTCTCTTAAGGATTTAACCTTTATGACTTTATTCAGCTCTTTAACAGACTTGGTTATAATTAATACACATAAGAACACAATCTTTCTAAGGTACATAACACAGGCAATTATCTATCATCCTTAGGTTTTCTCTATATTTCCACAATGTTTGCTATGGTATTATACAAATATTTCATAAAGGTTTTCTCATATTCAGAATTATGTCCCTTTATCATATCTATAATTAACTTAGCAATAGAATTCTGCCTATAATCCATTCGGTATACATCCTCATCTGTTTGAGAAATTACACAGTATATGTTCGGTATACGTTCAGTATACTTTCTCATCTATTTGAGAAATTATACATTTGCAGATGCCACCAAATTAGGAGGGACAGCAATATCCCAGAAGACAGGAGAAAAATTCAAAATGACCTTGACAGATTAAAGACCTGGGCCAAAGCTAACAAAATGAATTTTAACAGGGAGAATTGTAGGGGCTACACTTAGGAAGAAAGAATGAAATGAACAGATGTAGGATGGGTGATATCTGGCCTGAAAACTATATGTGAGAAAGGGATCTAGGAGTCTTAGTCAACCACAAGCTGAACATGAGTCAGCAATGTCCAGTTGTGAGCACAAAAATTCAAGAAGGATATTGACAAGCTGGAACGTGTCCAGAGGAGAGCGACCAAAATGGTGAAGGTCTAGAGACTCAGCACAAGTAGGTCCTCCTCCCCTGTGCTGTTTTGAGATGCCCCCTGCTGAACCCCAAAGTAATTTGCACAAATAAAGAGCTGCAGGGCAGGGACTTTGACTTGCCTTTCAATTGACCTGACCTAGTTTTGTAAACTCCAAGTGTTGCCTTTTATCCTTTGTTTGTTTAGGAATTCCTCTGACTTGCAAAGTGAGACACTGAAATTGTCCACAGTTATAGCTCTTATGTTAATATTTCTTTGAACACTTTCCTTGCCTCTTTTCTTTGGATGCATAAACATTTTAAAATTGGTAAATAAAGCTTTAAAATGCTGCAGTGTTGGGAATTTGAGGACTGAAAGAAAATTTCATTTGAGAGGGCAAAATTCTTAGTGGAGGGAATGCTTTCATTTGCCCCTCTCATCCCTACACCTTGAATGTTGTTTTTTCTTTACTTTTTAAAAATATGAATATCAAAATGCAGACAACCATTTATTAAGAAAAGTCTAAGAAGATTACAACAGTGATATTAAATTTTGGATAATGATCCACTCAGTGACACTTCAAAAGAATAAAACATGCCGGGTATATTTTCACTCAAATTTACCTAAGAGATATTGCTAGTAATAATGCAAGATTTCCATTAGATGAAATATCCTGGGTTTAAGAAAAGAAAAAACAAATTTACATTACTCTGTTGGTTCACAGAGTCCAGGAAGATTATCTTTGGACTACAGCTCCCAATATCCCCAGGTAGCATGGAAATTAGACGTGGTCACCGGAGGATTCTGGAAGTTCTAATCCAAAATCACCTTTCTTCTACAGTTCAAATTCTTTATTTTTTTAAAAAAAGTATAATTAAAACAGATCATACAACAGCAATTATATACTTAAATAAAATAAAAAATATGTCAAGTATAATCATAAAATTACAAACGTATAAACAACAAATGTCCTGCTTTTTTCAGATGGGGACAGAGAGTACCTCACCATGGCTCTTTCTTTCTGTGGTGGTGGGACTGCATGCTGTTGTGAGGTAAGAGGCTGTGCTGACAGAAGCGGCACTGCTCCCACAGAAGTCAGGCTTTTGCTGAGCAGTCAGGCTAGATACGTCAAACAGTTACTGGACAGCAGCAGGGGATGACACTGGTGAAGGATCTTTCAGAGACAATGGTAGTAGCAACAAAGCTAATGCTTGCTAGCATTGTAGAGAAGAAGGTAATGGTAAACCAAATACAGAGGTTGAGGATGGGGAATACATGGCTCAGAAGTATCACATGCAAAAAGAACCTTGGGGTGCTCAAAATTCTCCAATAAAGACTTTTACCACATATGGAGTGAAAAATGCCATATATCTGAGCTGGGTTCAGAAGAGTGAGAGGCATGAAAAACATGGTATAATGGAATGTGCCAAAGAATTGTTGAAGAAAGTCAGCCTGTACTTTATAGCAAAGCCTTTGATTGAAGATTAAGAAAACAAAATAACTACAGATTATTTATATAACTTTAAAGAAGCTGATTTTGACATTGAGATGGTCAAAGATTACCTTCGCTCAGTCATTCATCAAAATGGACTTGACTACAGTCAAGAAATCAGAAGAAGACTAAGGCTTAGAAGGGCAGCTGTTACCCTGTTAGCTGGGGGTCCCGGGAGGGGCGCCCAGATAACCAAAACATCAGTTATGCAAAGATGGGGAAATTAACTGGAACACTCACTTTAAGCTAACAAGAGACAGGGTAACTTAGCGAGGATCTTGTAACCCTATGTATATGGGGTCAGGTCAGTCAAGCAGTCAAACAGTTTTAAAATAACAAAAATGATGTTTTATTAAAGACAGACAAACACTTAAGACAACACAACCACACAGCTAACTAAGAAATAAGAAATGAGAGTTTTGGGGAAATGGGTGATACGACACCTTTCTTGTAGTCCTGGAGAAGTTGCAGATGAAGAGAAGAAGCTCAGCGTGCTTCGCTGAGGGGAACTCGCCGGGCAAAGCAATAGCAGGGCGGTCTGGAACTCGGGAGTGATCCGGGAGCAATCTGAGGAAGCTTTCGGAGCTGGGAGTTTTTATAGGGAAAGTATGACCGTAGGCTAGTCTGGACTTGAGAGAGAACAATAAGGTGTGGGCGCAAGACAATGTCTCTGAAAGGTCAGAATTTAACATGATTGAGTTAAGTTTGAATTGACAATAGAATGACCAGTATGCAGATACAGCTTGCTTGGGCAGTTGAGCTTCTAGCTCGTCAGAGTGCCTGCTTGGGGCAGGGGCTCTTTGTGTTAGCGTGCATCCTTAATGAAATATTTGTCTCAGGAAGTGTCCTAAAGCAAGATCTGACTGAGTCTGGCTTGCCTACGTGGAGAAAGGAATGTTTCAGCATTTAATACCCATGCCTAGCTCTGTGCTTGTTCGGGAGCCTCACAAACACTTGGCTGAGGGTGGCAAAATAAGACCGAATTGTGATATCAAAATGATATCTAGTATCTTCCAAAGCCAGACCAGTTCATGGTGATAACACAGCTACAAAGGAACTAGACAAAATCCTGAACTGTCAAGATATATAATTGAATATGAAAATCAGAATTGTTATTGCTGTTGTATTTCTAGTATCTATGTATGGTTGTGAAATCTGGACGTTGAAGAAGGCGTTGAAGAGAATCAACTAATTTGAAATATGGTGCATCACTTATAATTTTTAATAATCACTTACCAAGTTATTCTATATTCTAAATTAGTTTAAAGTAATTATCAGTCATCAAAAATAATAACTCTAACAGGTTTAGTAATAATAACTCTAAAAGATATTAGTCATTGTTAACTCATTCCATTTTCTATATAAATAATTCCTAACTTACTCATTCTATATTCTATATTAGTTTAAAATAATAACAATCATAAAAAAAGATTAGCATCCCTCAGAAGAAAGTAGTAATAATCCTCTCTGCAGGAAATAACATTTAAAAGCAACAAATGCAGTAAAACTATGAGGAGTAGGAAGGAGGATTAGGAGGTCTTTAAACTAAGTACAGCTGGGGAGGGAGACAAGATTATCCAGGACAAGGACTCGGCAAGTGTAGAGAAAAAACGCCCAAATGATATTGGCCAAGTAGGAATAGCATCCAATTGTGGGAGGCGTGGAAAGAATGGTATGGGACTTGCAGGAAGGGCACGGGGACTTAAGTGTCTCTACACTAATGCACAGAGTATGGGAAACAAACAAGATGAATTTGAACTCTTAGTACAACAAAACAAATACGATTTGATAGGCGTCACTGAGACCTGGTGGGATGAGTCTCACGATTGGAATGTAGGAATAGAGGGGTATAGCCTATTTTGTAGAAATAGACCAAATAAGAAAGGAGGAGGAGTAGCCTTATATGTCAAGGATGTTTTCACCTGTGAAGAGATCCATGACTTGAACACCGGAAGCCAGGTCAAGAGCATCTGGGTAAGAATTAAGGGAGCGAGAAACAATAGGGATATTATATTGGGGGTTTACTACAGACCTCCAAGCCAGACTGAGGACCTCGATGGCGCTTTCATAGACCAAATGATTGCCCATTCAAAAAGGAGAGATACAGTAATAATGGGAGATTTCAACTACCCGGATATATGTTGGCAGTCAAACTCTGCAAAGGCGGCAAGGTCCAGCAAGTTTCTTGCTTGTCTTGCAGACAATTTCATGGTCCAGAAGGTGGAAGAGGCGACAAGGGGATCAAATATTCTGGATCTGATCCTGACCAACAGGGAAGACCTTGTTAATGACATAGAACTGGTTGGATCTTTAGGAGAGAGTGACCACGCCCTATTAGAATTTGGCATTCAGTGGGGAAGAGAAGACAAGTGTAGCCAGGCACTCGTCTTAGATTTTAAAAAAGCAGACTTCTGTAAACTGAAGGAGCTGCTGGCTGAAATCCCATGGTCAAGAATAGTCAATGAGAAAGGAGTTCAGGATGCATAGGAGTTCTTTAAAAGGGAGATACTGAAGGCACAGGCTAAAACTGTGCCATTAAGGAGGAAAAATGGAAGCCATCTGAAGAAACCGGAATGGTTGACTAAAGAACTCTCAGCTGAGCTAAGTGTTAAGAAAAACATGTACACGAAATGGAAGAAGGGGGAAATCACCAAAGAAGATTATAAGCAAGTAGCCAGGAGATGTAGGGAGAAGGTCAGAAAGGCTAAAGCACAGAACGAACTTAGGCTGACCAGAGACATTAAAAACAATAAAAAGGGCTTTTTAAAATACATCCGCAGCAAAAGGAAAAAGAAGGAGACGATAGGGTCACTGCGCAGGGAAGATGGTGAATTAATAACAGGAGGAAGAGAAAAGGCAGAACTCCTCAACACCTTCTTCGCCTCATTTTTTTCCCAAAAGGATAAAAACACTCAACCTGGCGGTTGGGGAGCAGGTGAGGAAGTGGGGGAAATGCAGCACAGAATAGGTAGAGAGGTAGTACAGGAATACCTGGCCACACTGGATGAATTCAAGTCTCCAGGGCCAGATGAATTGCATCCTACGATTTTAAAAGAACTGGCAGAGGTCATTGCGGAACCTCTTGCTATAATCTTTGAAAACTCTTGGCGGACAGGAGAAGTTCCAGCAGACTGGAGGAGGGCAAATGTTGTCCCCATCTTCAAGAAGGGAAAAAAGAGGACCCAAATAATTATCGCCCAGTCAGCCTGACATCAGTACCTGGAAAGATCCTGGAGCAGATCATCAAACAGTCAGTTTCTAATTACTTAGAAAACAATGCCGTAATTACGAAAAATCAACATGGATTTCTCAAAAATAAGTCATGCCAGACTAATCTTATCTCTTTTTATGATAGAGTTACTTGCTTGATAGATGAAGGGAATGCCGTGGACATAGTATATCTTGATTTCAGTAAGGCCTTTGACAAAGTTCCCCATGAAATTCTTGCAAAGAACCTAGTAAGGACAGGGCTACTGTCAGGTGGATTTGTAACTGGTTGACTGACCGTACCCAAAGGGTGGTCACCAATGGCAGATTCTCATCCTGGAGAGAAGTGACTAGCGGGGTGCCACAGGGTTCTGTCGTGGGCCCGGTGCTGTTCAATATCTTCATTAATGACTTGGATGAAGGAATAGAGGGCACGCTGATCAAATTTGCAGATGACACCAAATTGGGAGGGGTTGCTAATACCCCTGATGACAGGATCAAAATTCAAAAGGACCTGGACAGATTGGAGAGCTGGGCCAAGGCTAACAAAATGAATTTCAACAGAGAGAAATGTAAGGTCCTACACTTAGGCAGAAAAAATGGTATGCAGAAATATAGGATGGGGCACACATGGCTGGATAGCAGTACGTGTGAAAGGGATCTAGGAGTCTTAATAGACTACAAGCTGAACATGAGTCAGCAGTGTGATGCAGCAGCCAAGAAAGCCAATGCAATTCTTGGTTGCATCAATAGGAGTATGGTATCTAGATCGAGGGAGGTATTGGTGCCACTTTACTCTGCTTTGGTTAGACCTCATCTTGAATACTGCATCCAATTCTGGGCACTCCAATTCAAGAAGGATATGGATAAGCTGGAGCAGGTCCAGAGGAGGGCAACCAAAATGGTGAGGGGCCTGGAAACCATGCCCTATGAGGACAGACTTAGAGAGCTGGATATGTTTAGTCTACAGAAGAGAAGTTTGAGAGGGGACATGATAGCCATGTTTAAATATTTGAAGGGATGTCATGTCGAGGAGGGAGTGGGCTTGTTTTCTCCTTCTCTTGAGACCAGGACAAGGAGCAATGGATACAAGCTGCAGGAGGGGAGATTCCACCTGAACCTCAGGAAGAATTTCCTGACGGTCAGGGCTGTCCGGCAGTGGAATGTGCTGCCACAGAGTGTGGTGGAGTCTCCTTTGTTGGAGGTTTTTAAGCGGAGGCTGGATGGCCACTTGTCGGGAGTGCTTTGAGGGTTTTCGTGCATGGCAGGGGATTGTACTGGATGGCCCTTGTGGTCTCTTCCAACTCTACATTTCTATGATTCTATGAATTCCAATTACACTCCTATGATAAGAAAAATTTAAAGTTTAAAACTGAGGTTTAGAAAAATCTATAATCATCATAATCACCATCCAATCACCCTCATTCCTTTCCAAATAATCAATATTGATGAGTCCATTTTTTCCCTTGGTATCCCTAGCATCTTCTCCTGATTCTTATAAGCCTCTTTCTTCATCAAAATTAGGAATGGGATGAATCTAGATTTTTCTGAATCTGGATCCAGATCCAAATCTCTGGAAGGTTCTGGGAATCCACAGATCTCACAGATCTCGAATCTTTTGAATCCTTTTTTAAAAAAGAGTTTAAAAAGCAAGGGAAAGAAGGATTGTCTTGGGCAAGACACACTCTCTCAGCCTTAGCAAAAGCCTAGGCAAAGACAAAGCCCCCTCTGAAGAAATCTGGCCAGGACAATTGTCATAGTTTTGCCTCGGGATCTCCCCAGATTGAAAATGACATGAAGGCTCTTTCTACACAGGCAGGAAAATGTGGATTAATCCCACATTTTCTTGCCTGTGTAAACAGGGCTACATACTATAGTACAGAGATAATCCAAGTCAAAACTGGCTTTTCTTTGCATAACTCTTTCTGGCATCCTGGGGTTTGTAGTTTGATAATACACCAGCACACTTGGCAGAGAAGGTTCTGACAGCTTGTAAAACTACAAACTCCAGAATTGTGTCTGAAAGAGCTTTGCAAGGGAGCTATGCAAAGGAATCTTTCAGCTGTCCTTGAAATCTCAAGACGACTGTACCTTCCATAGTCAGCAATCAGGCCTTTTGTGGGCCCCAATTTTTAAAAACAATTTTTCCTTTCTGCTACATGTGGGTTGTCATGTGGCTCATGAGAAACCATGACAGACATTTTGCTTCTCATCCTGTTCTAGCTATAGATTTACAACTAGGTACTGTCTTGTGGAAGGAGGTACACTGGCCTACATGTGGCAAACACTGGATGAGATTGTGTGACCTTGCCCTCAGGCCCATTACTTCTGATAGGCATCAGACCCACTGACTCCAGCATTTATACATGACATTGATTTTCAGCACAGAAAACAGTGCTGAACTTAAATATTAAATGTTCAATTTAAATATATTAGAATACAACCCCAAATGTAATTTCTGAAATTGTTAGCAAAGGCCATTATTACTCCAAGGGAAAAGCTCACCTACTTGCCATCTCCCCTCGTGTGTCTGGTCTCCCAGTTTTCAGGCATCCTGTTCTCCAACAAACTATTTGGTTGGTGGATTCAAAATATTCAGTTTAGCTATTTTAGCACAGGGATTCGGATTCGTGAATCTCGAATTGTTGCCTAGGATTTGAGGATTCAGTTGACCCATCCCTAATCAAAATCACTCTTTTTCCTTCTTTCTTTCTTTTTGCCTATCTTCCCAATAACAAGATCCTTTTTGAATATTCGTAGAAGGTCACACGTGAGATCTGTCATGCTCAACCAGTGTCCTTCATACTTATAAGTAAAAATCAAATGTTCAAGTTGGTCTGAGCTGGAAGCTATAATCTTTCTGATAAGTTTGTCCACCAAAAATTTATAATTTCCTCTATTCCTGAGATCAAAAGTATACATTCATTGTCATAAGCTTCTCATAATATTTTCTGATCAAACACTAATTTTATCGTTCCATTTTTTAGATGAAAACTAGATTATGTTATCACTTGGAACCTTCATCCTTCTTACGTATGCTATATTGGCTCTCTCTAATTTTTGCTGTATACTTGTCTCTGTCTGGATAATCATGATTTCCAAGTCCTGAGTTATTTCTCACAGGATTCCTGTTGCTTCCTTATTCTCTTGAACTTGAACAGGTATCTTTTCAGGTATCCCATGTTGAATTTCTCCTGTCACCTGCATCAAGCTTATTCTCCATGGAGACTTTAAATTGCCCAAATTCTTCCAGGAATCTCAGAAAATATTCAGGCCCAATGTCCTCCTCAACTAGATCTTTTCTAGTTTGGTTGTCATTTTCCAAAGTTGTAGCCATAATTAAACCTTACAAAACTTCCCTTTTCTCCAATGTTATTGTTTCATAACCATCTACTGTTCAGTGTACAAGACAAGAACAAGACAGCTTTTATTCCCAAACATAGACAAGAACAGTTCTTGCATAAACTTTCTCAGGACTGTAAAAACCAGCACAATGCCACCCAGTAAACAAAGTAACAAGATTGTCTTAAAGTCCAATCTTCATAATTCCAGACATGACAATCTTACAAATAACAACAAAATCCTGTTCAGTTAAATATATTGTAGTTCAAATATAAAATCCAAATAACCAAGCCAAATGAAACAGTTCATACAGAAAGAGAGCAAAAAAGGAATAATTGCTCTAAGAGTCCAAAATCAAAACCCACAGGTAGAAAAACAACTACAAAACCAGTAATCATATCCTTTAAAAATCCAAAAGTAAATCCCAAAGTAAAAAAGGAAAGAAAAAACAAGAATTGAGTTATTTAACTTGTTCAACACGCCCATAGCAGTCAAAAAGAGGTACTGTCTCTTTAAATCATTATGGAAAGTGTCAGGTAGCCCTCCATATTTCAGTATGGGACATGTAGTAGTAGTTAATTAGCTGCTTGCTTGTAACCAAGGATGGGAACCAGAGACCGTTAGGTAAACAAAGCTAGGAATGCAGCACTGATAAGAACGACCAGCCGAAGCTGGCCCTTTAAGATCTCTTGCTGTGGGAAGGGAATCTTTTGCTTCTAATGTTTGGATTTTGCTAATTACTTTCAGTTCGCTCACTGTAGTCCTGTACAATGCATCACACTCCTAATAAATACTGTATTAGCACTGTTACATTTGTGTGTGTGATTTCGGTTCCTGACAGAGTGAGCGGACTCCTGCAAAATTAACAACATGTTTCAAATAAGTGAAGAAGACCCTGAAGACAAGGAAGCCATCAATGCTCCAGGCAAGGAAATCGCTGAAAGAGATGACACTTTCCCTAGTTTGGCTCTTGATGTAAAACCCAATACACGGCCTTCAATCTTTACAGCAACCCTGACCGGAGGCCAGACTTGGGCATGGGGAGAGAGACCAGAAACTGCTCAACACCACAGATGTCGAGCTACAAGATGGGATACATCAAGTGCTGAGACCAACCTAATGGAACAACTTCTGGCCAGAGAAGAAGTGGAAAAGCAGAGAGAAGAAATTTCCAAATTGAGAGCTCAGCTGCATGACTGGAGACTTCTGCTGCATCAGGTTGGACGAGCACCTCTCCAAGCTCCAGCAGTGGCAGCTGCCCCAGTAGCACTGGCACCTGCACCTCCTGGAATGCTGGCATCCCCAGTTGGGGCCCGACCCTTCTGGGAGATGAAGACCACCTACGATGGCGATGGCGCCAAACTGTCATATTTTCTCAACATGGCTTCTAATTACATGATCAACTACGGGAACAGTTTCCCTGATGACGCTGCCAGAATTAGATACCTCAGTCAGCACCTCAAAGGAGAAGCAGCGGAGTGGGTCGCTGGCTTGTTTGACTCACGAGCTGAGGAAACAGCTGACCTTCAGCTGTTCATGCACTGACTTAGAGAAAGATTTGAGGATCCGTTCTTTCAAGAAAAACCCAGATACCAACTGAAGAAATTGTGTCAAGGGAAAGGAACCGTGGAATTCACGAGAATTCAGGAAGTTACCCAGTAAAGTTCCTGAATGGAAAGATGACATTCTCAAGCAATTTTATCGAGATGGATTGAACCCTATCATCCTTGATTGGTGCCTGACCCAAGGGAACCCTGCCAGCCTCCTGGGATGGATGAAACTGGCCAGAGAAGTGGCAAGTATCATGGAGAGTGTCCAGCTTACCCAACAAAGATAAGCACAAGAATTTGGTCACCACACCCCAGGACAGTGAAAAACCACTTTTCTAAGCAGCGAGGAGAAGAAAAAATGACTCAAAGAAGGCACCTGTTTCCAATGTGGGAAGAAAGGCCACATAGCTAGCAAATGCCAGGGATCAACCCTTTTGGTTAAGCAGAAATGTAAGAAAAATATGGAAATATATACCAAGGGTGCTATCAGATCATTGCCCTATTTTAATGATGCTGCAGGAATGTAAAAGAGAATACAAATGGACCTGGAAAGACGAAATTTTAGAAGAAGTTGTAGAAAAGGTGAAACAGGAATTAGACTTCTTTTTTAAAGAGAATGTGGGAAAAGGTATATCAAATAAGATTGTGTGGGACACCAGGAAAAGCAGTAATGAGAGGTATTTTTTTGAAACATAAAGCTTAGAGAAGTTAAGAAAACAGAAAATCCAAAGTATAACGGTAGAAATTAAAAAGAGGAAGAAAGTGAAGAAAGATCCTTCAGCAATAAAAAATTATTGAGAGATCAAAATTCTCCAGAAACAATTAGCGGTGGAAGATAGATTAGAAATTGAAAAGAAGATGAAATATACTAGACAAAGATTTTTTGAACATGCTAATAGAATTGGAAAATGGTTGGCATATAGACTGAAGAAAGAGAAAAAGAGAAAAGATTGATTACGGAAATTAAAAAAGGGGATAAAACATTCAAAGAGAAATTAAGTCCTTGTTTTATGAGTATTATAAAAATTTATTTAATGATTCAAATGACACAGAAGATTATATTAAAAGTAAAGGAATATTTGGATGGAACAGGAATATTTAAAATTTTTAAAAGGAAGATCAAAGAATAGAATTAAAAAAACCCCATCTTAGGGGGAGAAAAAGATTGGCAATTCAGAGATTAAAGGTAGGAAAAGCCCCGGGGCCAATGGCTTTACATCAAGAAAACTAAAGGAATTTAAAGGCCCAAAATAATTAAACCCCTTTGTAATTTTTTTAAATAAAGTGGGTCAAGAGGGTAAACCAGATTCAGGGGGAGAAGCAACAATAACTCTAAATCCCAAAAAAGAAGGTAAAGATAAATTGGAGGTTAAAAATTACAGGCCCATATCTTTATAAATATAGCTACAAAATATTTGCATCTATCCTGGCGGAGGATTAAAGAAGGTTTTAAAAGTTTGGATACATGAGGACCAGAATGGTTTTTTACCAGGAAGGTAAAAAAAACAACGAAGAATGATAGTGGATATAATTAATATTATCATAAACATAAGAGAGGAAATTAGGGCTGGTTTTCGTTGAGCTAAAAAGGCGTTTGATAATGTGAGATGGAAATTTATATTTGAGGTTCTAGAAAAAGTAGATATGGGGAAAAATTTATTGACTGGATTAAAGTGATCTATAATAATAAAAAGGGAAATTTGGTTATAAATGGAGAAAAATCAGAGAAATTTAAGATTAAGGGGTACGAGACAAGGTTGTCCATTATCTCCCTTAATTTTTATAATGGTGTTAGAAATATTAAATAATAAGATTAGGAAAGATGAAGAAATAAAAGGAGTTAAGATTGGAAATCAAATGTACAAGTTAAGGGCATTTGCGGATGACCTTGTAGTCATTGGGTGATCCCATTAAAAGTGTCTTAAGATTAAATAAAGTTTTTGAAGAATATGGGGAAATTGAGGATTTAAGGTTAAATGGAAAAAACCAAGTTGTTAACAAAAAATATTCCAAAAAAAGGGAAAAGTTAGAAATTGAAAGTTTATAAAATTTAAAATAGCTAGAAAAATTTGATATTTGGGAATTAACATTACAGATAGGAATTCAGATTTATTTGATAATAATTATAAAAAAAGTTTGGGGAGAAATAAAAGATGATTTGAAAAAAAGGTCAAAGTTAGATTTATCTTTAAAGGGAAGGATTGCCAGATTAAAATGAATATATTACCAAAAATGATATTTTTGTTCCCAAAAATTTTCTGATTATTGTAAACGATATACCCTTTAAGCAGTGGAGAAAAGATTTATCTAAGTTTGTTTAATGGAAAAAAAAAAGGGTAAAATGGAAGGGGCTAAAAGATGTACAGGATAGAGGGGGTTTAGGAATGCCAATTTAAAAATTTTCAGGCTAGTTGCCTTTGTTGGATCATGGAGTGGATCAAATTAGAGAATAGAAGATTATTGAATCTAAAAATGGGGATTTCCCCATTTTGGTTGGCATGCCTACTTTTGGAAAGAAAAGCAAAGGAAAAAAAAGAATTTAATAATCATATTAAAGAAAGGCTTTGTTGAAGGTTTGGATACAATATAAAGATAGGTTATATGAGAAAATACCATTGTGGGTTTCAGTACATGAGGCATTTTATTGAAGAGAGAAACCCAAATTAAATAATTGGATAATGTATAAAGATTTATTAAAAGTACAAGGAGAAAATATAATTTGGAAGATAAAGAAGAGTTGATTAAAGTGGGTATTACTTCTCATTGGTTACTGCAACTAGAAGAAAGATTTAAAATGGATAAAAGGATACAAGGAATTGAAACGAAAGAAAAGGAATTTGACAAATTGTTAAAATCAGGTGTAGATCATTTGATAGGTAAGATATATAAATTGTTATTAAACTGGTATATGGAAGAAGAAATTGTCAAAGATAATATGATAAGATGGGCTGAAACCTGGGACATACTATTTTGTTAGACAAGATTGGGAAAAATCATGGAGGGATGTTAAGAAATATTGTGTTAACATCAACATAAAAAGAAAATTATTACAAAGTTTTTTATTGACAGTACTATACACCGACTCAGATTGCTAAACTAAGTAAGAATACTAGAGAGCGTTGGAAGTGTTCTAAGAAGGAACGTCTTCACCACCTATGGTGGACATGTGATAAGGCTAAAGAATTCTGGAATAAGATTCATAATTGTATTGTTAATGCGTTACAAATTAATTTCTCTAAAAGTCCTGAAATATATTTATTGAACATGTTGGATGAGAAATATTTTAAAAAGAGTTCTTCGAGAAAAATGATGATTTTTATGACAACAGCGGCAAGATTGGTATTTGCACAATTATGGAAATCAAAGGCAAGCAGCTGAAGGTGGAAGATTGGTTATGGAAACTATATGACTTATGGAGTTAGATGAACTCACATCAATTATAAATGATAGACCGAAAAAATTAATTACTGAAGAATGGAACTTGGTAAAACCCCTTTGGGAAGTCCAACGGGAAAGGTAAAACTAAGTGATTTACGAATTTGGACTTGGAAGTAAAAACTTTGTATTGAACTTTGATAGTAGAAATAAGGTAGTGGTGTTTTTTTCATTTGGATAGTACAGTAAGTGTTGGTCAATAACAGGTAAAATTATAACCATCCTCAAAATATGCAGAGAATAAGGGAAGGGCAAGAAAGGATGGAGTGTGGGTTTTCTTGTTTTTTTTTCTTTTCTTCTTTTTTTTTATAAAAGGTATATAAGATGGTGGAAAAGAATTTATGTATGGTAAAAAATAAGGAATGTTTTATTTGTATGTTTGTTTTTACAAAAAATATAATAGAAAAAAAGACTGGCATACATCATTTTAAAAAGTACCTAATCTCTTCCTCTTGCTGTACTTTCAGTCTCAAGGAAATTTCCATTTAATAAGCTTCTTGCTTCCAGATTCTGTTTCTGTTTCCTAGGGGGATCCCACACAGAGTTCCTGGTATGGAAGACAGAAATGAACAGTACATTGATGATGGGTTTGATTTACTCTCCACTTTGCATATGCATGAAAAAGGAAGGCTTATTATCCAAATCTCAAGCCTCCTTCCTAGTTCATGATTGTGAGAATTAGTCTTCTCAAGTTGTTATTCTGTGATTCTTAATGAAAGTGTGGGGGAAAACCTGCAGCCAAAGTCCAAGACATGTTGTTGCCTAAGGCAAAACACTCAGTGCCTCCCTCCCTCTATGGAAGGCAATCAGACTGGAGGCCCTTTCACACTACACAGTTACAGCACTATGATTCCCCTGGAACTGCCAATGGCTGCATCTTATCTAATCCTGGGAGATGTAGTTTGGTGAGAGGCATTAGAGGATTATAAATGAGGCTCTCTCAACTGCCAATCCCAGGATTCTGTGGAATGTAACTGTTACCATACCGCATGCTGGATTTCTATATCGTTTAATTGGGGAAAGACTTATTGGGAGATTTCCAGCAGACCACATGATTGTCTCAAGCCCTCTCCTCTTTGCCTGGAATCTATCCCGTTATCTTCAGACCTGTCCACAAACACTGAGCTATCAGACAACATTAGCCTCTTTTTGACACCTAAAGTTAAAACCATCAGCTTATTCCATACATCTTATTGTCCACTCTGTGAACTCCATTGTTTACTCAGCCAGCCATTCGTACCCATGTCCTCCAGGTAGAAACTGGCAGAGTCCCCCAGTTTTGATCAGCTAGCCTGCAGTACATCAATTGCTGGTAACCACTCTGGTTCCTGGTTGTGTACTGTCCTTATATGCAAGTCTAACTCTCATTGTTGCTTCTTCACTACTCGTGGATTTGTAAATACTGCTCATTTTACCCTGAAATCTTGCTATGTTAAAACTTTCCTCCCTTTTTCCCTTTGGTTAGCCTAGTGTGAGTGGGTGACTGTTTGAGATCTTGTGTGTGTGATTAATAGTTTACCTTTGAATCTTTAGCTGGTTCTTTCCTGCAGAAAACCAAGTAAGCATTGGTGTCAAAGATCTCATTAGGTTACCCCCTCTTGCATGTCTCCTAATTGAACTAATAATTCAGCAAGCCACGTAATGTCTAGTAGATGCAAAATAAAACGTATTGCTGAATTATTAGTTCAATTAGGAGACATGCAAGAGGGGGGTAACCTAATGAGATCTTTGACACCAATGCTTACTTGGTTTTCTGCAGGAAAGAACCAGCTAAAGATTCAAAGGTAAACTATTAATCACACACACAAGATCTCAAACAGTCACCCACTCACACTAGGCTAACCAAAGGAAAAAGGGAGGCAAGTTTTAACATAGCAGATTTTCCAGGGTAAAATGAGCAGTATTTACAAATCCACAAGAGTAGTGAAGAAGCAACAATGAGAGTTAGACTTGCATCTAAGGACAGTACACAACCAGGAACCAGAGTGGTTACCAGCAATTGATGTACTGCAGGCTAGCTGATCAAAACTGGGGGGTTCATGCCCAGTTTCTACCTGGAGGACATGGGTACGAATGGCTGGCTGAGTAAACAATGGAGTTCACAGAGTGGACAATGAGGTCTGGAATAAGCTGATGGTTTTAACTTTAGGTGTCAAAAAGAGGCTAATGTTGTCTATAGCTCAGTGTTTGTGGACAGGTCTGAAGATAACGGGATAGATTGCAGGGCAAAGAGGAGAGGGCTTGAGACAATTAGTGGTCTGCTGGAAATCTCCCAATCATCTTTCCCCAATTAAACGATATCAAAATGCAGCAGTATGCGGTCTGGTAACAGTTACATTCCACAGAATCCTGGGATTGGCAGTTGAGAGAGGCCTCATTTATAATCCTCTAATGCCTCTCACCAAACTACATCTCCCAGGTATTAGATAAGATGCAGCCATTGGCAGTTCCAGGGGAATCATAGTGCTGTAACTGTGTAGTGTGAAAGGGCCTCCAGTCTGATTGCCTTCCATAGAGGGAGGGAGGCACTGAGTGTTTTGCCTTAGGCAACAACATGTCTTGGACTTTGGCTGCAGGTTTTCCCCCCACTTTCATTAAGAATCACAGAATAACAACTTGAGAAGACTAATTCTCACAATCATGAACTAGGAAGGAGGCTTGAGATTTGATAATGGCAAGCCTTCCTTTTATGCATATGCAAAGTGGAGAGTAAATCAAACCCATCATCAATGTACTGTTCATTTCTGTCTTCACATACCAGGAACTCTGTGTGGGATCCCCTAGGAAGACACGAAACTAAATCTGGAAGCAAGAAGCTTATTAAAATGGAAATTTCCTTGAGACTGAAAGTACAGCAAGAGGAAGAGATTAGGTCTTTTTTAAAATGATGTATGCCAGTTCTTTATTATTATTATATTTTTGTAAACAAACATACAAATAAAACATTCCTTATTTTTTACCATACATAAATTCTTTTCCACCATCTTATATACCTTTTATAAAAAAAAAGAAGAAAGAAAAAAAAACAAGAAACCCCACACTCCATACCTACTTACCCCCCTTCCCTTATTCTCTGCATATTTTGAGGATGGTTATAATTTTACCTGTTATTGACCAACACTTACTGTACTATCCAAATGAAAAAAACACCACTACCTTATTTCTACTATCAAAGTTCAATACAAAGTTTTTACTTCCAAGTCCAAATTCGTAAATCACTTAGTTTTACCTTCCCCGTTGCACTTCCCAAGGGGTTTTACCAAGTTCCATTCTTCAGTAATTAATTTTTTCGGTCTATCATTTATAATTGATGTGAGTTCATCTAACTCCCATAAGTCATATAGTTTCCATAACCAACTTCTCAACACCTTAGGTGTTTCCTTTGATTTCCATAATTGTGCAAATACCAATCTTGCCGCTGTTGTCATAAAAATCATCATTTTTCTCGAAGAACTCTTTTTTAAAATATTTCTCATCCAACATGTTCAATAAATATATTTCAGGACTTTTAGAGAAATTAATTTGTAACGCATTAACAATACAATTATGAATCTATTCCAGAATTCTTTAGCCTTATCACATGTCCACCATAGGTGGTAAAACGTCCCTTTCTTAGTACACTTCCAACATGTATCTTTAGTATTCTTACTTAGTTTAGCAATCTGAGTCGGTGTATAGTACTGTCAATAAAAAACTTTGTAATAATTTCTTTTATGTTGATGTTAACACAATATTTCTTACAATATCTCCACTATTTTTCCCAATCTTGTAACAAAATAACATGCCCCAGTTTTTAGCCCATCTTATCATATTATCTTTGACAATTTCTCTCCATATACCAGTTTAATAACAATTTATATATCTTACCTATCAAATGATCTACACCTGATTTTAACAATTTGTCCAAATTCCTTTTCTTTCGTTTCAATTCCTTGTATCCTTTTATCCATTTTAAATCTTTCTTCTAGTTGTCTTTGCAGTAACCAATGAGAAGTAATACCCACTTTAATCAACTCTTCTTTATCTTTCCAAATTATATTTTCTCCTTGTACTTTTAATAAATCTTTATACATTATCCAATTATTTAATTTGGGTTTCTCTCTTCAATAAAATGCCTCATGTACTGAAACCCACAATGGTATTTTCTCATATAACCTATCTTTATATTGTATCCAAACCTTCAACAAAGCCTTTCTTATAATATGATTATTAAATTCTTTGTTTTCCTTTGCTTTATCATACCATAAGTAGGCATGCCAACCAAAATAGAGATCTGCACCTTCTAGATTCAATAATCTTCTATTCTCTAACTTGATCCACTCCATGATCCAACAAAGGCAACTAGCCTGAAAATATAATGGCATTCCTAAACCCCCTCTATCCTGTACATCTTTTAGCCCCTTCCATTTTATCCTTGGTTTTTTACCATTCCAAACAAACTTAGATAAATCTTTTCTCCACTGCTTAAGGGATATCGTTTACAATAATCAGCACATTTTGGAGCAAAATATCATTTTGGTAATATATTCATTTTAGTATTTTGCGCAATCCTTCCCATTAAAGATAAATCTAACTTTGACCATTTTTTCAAATCATCTTTTATTTCTCCCCAAACTTTCTTATAATTATTATCAAATAAATCTGTATTCCTATCTGTAATGTTAATTCCCAAATATCGAACTTTTCTAGCTATTTTAAATTTTGATAAACTTTCAATTTCTAACTCTTCCTTTTTTGGAATATTTTTTGCTAACAACTTGGGCTTTTCCATATTAACCTTAAATCCTGACTTCCCCATATTCTTCAAAAACTTTATTTAATCTTAAGACACTTTTAATCGGATCATCCATGACTACAAGGTCATCCGCAAATGCCCTTAAACTTGTATATTTGATTTCCAATCTTAACTCCTTTTATTTCTTCATCTTTCCTAATCTTATTATTTTAGATTTCTAGCACCATTATAAAAATTAAGGGAGATAATGGACAACCTTGTCTTTGACCCTTCTTAATCTTAAATTTCTCTGATTTTTCTCCATTTATAACCAGATTTGCTGTTTGATTATTATAGATCACTTTAATCCAGTCAATAAATTTTTCCCCCATATCTACTTTTTCTAGAACCTCAAATATAAATTTCCATCTCACATTATCAAACGCCTTTTCAGCGTCAACGAATACCAGCCCTAATTTCCTCTCATTATGTTTATGATAATATTCAATTATATCCACTATCATTCTTACGTTGTCTTTTATTGACCTTCCTGGTAAAAAACCATTCTGGCTCACTGATCCAAACTTTTAAAACCTTCTTTAATCACTCCGCCAGGATAGATGCAAATATTTTGTAGTCTATATTTAGTAAAGATATGGGCCTAATTTTTAACCTCCAATTTATCTTTACCTTCTTTTGGTATCAGAGTTATTGTTGCTTCTCCCCATGAATCTGGTTTACCCTCTTGACCCATCTCATTTAAAAGATTACAAAGGGGTTTAATTATTTGGTCCTGAAATTCCTTATAGTATCTTGATGCAAGCCATCTGGCCCCGTGCTTTTCCTACCTTTAATCTCTGAATTGCCAATCTTATTTCTGCCTCTAAGATGGGTTTATTTAATTCTATTCTTTGAATTTCCTGAATTTGAAATATTCCTGTTCCATCCAAATATTCCTTTACTTGTCGAATATAATCTTCTGTGTCATTTGAATCATTAAATAAATTTTTATAATACTCATAAAACAAGGACTTAATTTTTAAAATTTGGGTTTTAAAACCCCCAAACCAAAAAAAAAAAAAATTTTAAAAAGGAAAAAAAATGGATCTTAATTTTAAAGGGGGCAAAGGGAAAAAAAAAAAATTTATTTTAAAAAATTTTAAAATTTTTTTTTAAATTTTATTTAAAAAAAAAAAAAATTTAAGGGAAAAGGTTTTTTAAAAAAAAAATTTTTTTTTTCCCAAATTTTTAACCAAAAATTTTTTTTTTTTTTTAAAATTAAATTTTTAAAAAATTTTTTTTAAAAAAAAAAAAACCATTAAATTTTTTTTTTTGGAAAAAAAAGTTTTTTTTTTTTTTATTAATTTTTTATTAAAAAATTTTTTTTTTTTTTTTCCCCAAAAAAAAAAAAAAAAAATTTTTTTAAATTTCCCCTTTTGGTTTTTTTCCCAAAATTAAAAATTCCTAATTTTTAATCCAAATTTTTTTTTTAAAAAAAAAAATTTTTTTTAAAAAAAAATTTTTTGGGGAAAAACCAAAAAATTTAAAAAATTTTTTTTTTTTTTAAAATTTTTTAAAAAATTTTGGGGTTCCCCCTTTTTTTAAAAAAAAAAAGGGAAATTTTTTTTTTTTAAAAATTTTTTTTTTTTAAAAGGGGTTTAAAAAACCCCCCCAAAAATTTTTTTTTAAAAAAAAGGGGGGGGGAAACAAAAAAAAATTTTTAAAAAAAAAAAAAAGGGGGAAAAAAAATTTTTTTTTAAATTTTTTTTTTTTAAAAAAAACTTTTTTCCCTTTTTTTTTTAAAAAAAAAAAATTTTTTTTTTTAAAAAATTTAAAAAATTTTTTGGGGTTTTAAAATTTTTTAAAAATTTTTAAAAAAAAGGAAATTTTTTGGGGAAAAATTTTTAAATTTAAAAATTTTTTTCTTTTTCCCAAAAAAAAAAATTTTTTTTTTTTTTTTAAAAAATTTTTTTTTTTTTTAAAAAAATTTTTTTTTTTAAAAAAAAAAAACGGTTTTTGGTTCCCAAAAAAATTTTTTTTTTTCCCCTTTTTAAAAAAAATTTTTGGGGGTTTTTTTTAAAACCCCCCAAAATTTTCCTTTAAAAAAGGGGTTTTTCCCCCCCAAAAAAAAAATTTTAAAAAAAAAAGGGGGGCCCAAAAATTTTTTTTCCCCCCTTTTTTTTAAAAAAAAAAAAAAAAATTTAAAAAATTTTTTTAAAAAAATTTTTTTTAAAAAATTTTTTTTTTTTTTAAAAGGGGTTTTTTTTTTTAAAAAAAAAAATTTTTTTTTTTTTTTTTTTTTTATTTTTTAAAAAAAAAAAAAAATTTTTTTTTTGAACCCAAAAGGTTTAAAATTTTTTTTTTTAAAAGGGGGTTTTTTAAAAAAAATAAAAAGGGGGCTTAAAAATTTTTTTCCCCCAAAAAAAAATTTTTTTAAAAAAAATTTTTTTTTTTTTTTTAAAAAAAAAATTTTTTTTTTTTTTTTT